>JBBPDA010061307.1:0-13216 GCA_037974385.1 Arnoldichthys spilopterus | reverse complement strand
TGCCCGGGCCGGGACTCGAACCCGAGACCTTCAGGTCTCAAAGGCAGTGTCCTAACCACTAGGCCACCACTGCCCCAGAATACTCTATACCTGAGAACTCTCCAGATCTACCCCTTATCTAGGACTAACAGAAGGCTTGACTAAACACATATGTTTTCAGTCTGGGCTTAAATAGTCCCAAACATAATTTGAAAGATTATTCCATAACTGTGGGGCTTTATAAGAGAAAGCTCTGGCCCCTGCTTTGACCTTTGCAATGTCGGGTAACAGCAAAAGACCTGTACCTTTTAATCTAAGTAGGCATGGTGGATCATAAGAGACCAAGAGTTGTAAGTAAGCGATTCAAAATTTAAAAGTACTAACTTTAGATCAAAGGTGCTGGTTTTACATTAAGTCTGATCAAATTTTATGTTGATTAAGTTACTAAAACAGACTCTTTGAATATTTCTATGTTTTTGTTTAGCTCGAGGGACAGACACAGTCTGAATATATTCTAATTTTGCTGACGACTCTACGCAGCTAGCAGAGAGTCGGTGTAGTCTGTCTGTCTGCTCCCTGGCCTTGGCTCTGGAATGTCGTCAATTAACTGTCCTGAGACTATGCGTTATGCTGCAAGAAATGAGAGCACCACCTTCTCGAGTGGGATGTATACCGTCCTGCCCTAGCAGGCCAGCTTTGCCGTTAAAATAAGTGCTTCTGTCGACAAAAAACACTTGTACCATTCCACCGCTGGTAAAATGATACCTGAATATTAGACAGTCTAAAATATTCTCACTAGATTTAATGTACTGCAAGAAAGAGTTAATTTAAAATTCACTGGATTTGCCTTACCTGATGAACGTGTTAAGGATCCATTTAAAGCACCAAAACATGTTTCAGTTACTGAAACAATTCTGCTTAACTGTTTAGCCAGTGGGGCAGATCCATGCCAGTTACACAGTACTGATGAATTGTTGTCATACATCAACAATTGCCTCACACATATGCCCATATGTATATTTTAATTTTCTAGTCACAGAAACAAAAAGAAAAAAATGTGATGTTTGAATCAATGGGTACTTCTCAATGATGTTATATACATTTAAATGTGGCTGTAAACTGTCATAGCAAGCAAACAAGGAGAAGGAGCAATTAGCAGAGAGCAAGTAATGGAAAGCAAGCGAGAGTGCTCACCATTTTAGATATTGGTTTTAGACCTTTTTTTATTATTAACTTTATAAATTTGCAGTGTCATGCAATCTAAGAATGAACACCTGTATTTTCAGTCTAAGCACTGCACTCACTGCATATAGCTCTTGCAGCGCCACGCCATGGGTGTGCAACACCACTCTTTAGAAATGTCAGTCATGTTGCATTGTCTTTGTCTGCTATTGGACAGAAACTGTTAGGTGGAGTGGTATGGCCTACATAAGTAGGATGTTTTTGGAGTTTGAGGTTTAAAAAATTGTTCAATATTTGTACACTTTTTATATTTGAAAATTATTCTTACCTAGTGGTTGTGTTTTCGGTTTTACTTGTTTTAAAATAAGTATTTTTACAATATAAAGCTGCATAAATGGTATGATTTGTTTGTGTGTATGTTTAACTCTAATAAAGTCAACCGGATATTTAAGATTCTTGTCATTTTTGGTTGGTTACTTGGTTAAAATGAAAAAGAAATAATTTCATCATCCTGCCTAAGTTGTGCTGAAAATGACTGCAATGCTGAAAATGGCTAAAAAAAAAAACCACTCAAGTTCGAAGGGTTAAAGGGAAGGCGGTTCCCTTGCCCAAAATATACATCAGTTCTTTAGACACATGGACACCCTACCTTCCCCCTTCTGCTTTCAAGAAACCTCTAAATTAGGTGCATCCAATCGTATCCACAAAGAGCTGGTGTGGCTTCAGGTCTTCATTCCAACAAAGTGGGAGATGAACAGTTGTTAAAGTCTGACATTGATTCATTTATCCAGAATCAGGTGAGCCCCTGGTTGTTTGGAATAAAACTTGTAGCTGCACTGATCCTTTTGCAGTTAAGATTGGACACCCCTGCTATAACCCATTCTTTTATCTTCCTCTATACTTCTAAATCCTCTTTTTAGCTTCCTGGATTCCTCTAAATCCTTCCTTTATCTTTTTAGAAAGCTCTGATGTGCCCTCAAATTTCTGTTGCCAAATAGGGCTACTTTTTTGTTTTCCATTGTTTTCTGATTGTATTCTTTTGCACTGTTTGCTTGTTTATCTAGGTATTAATTATAGCTGCAAAGCTGGGTATAACTGTGCATGTGTTAACCATGTTTGTCTCTGTAGGCTGATGCTTCACATGACAGATCAGTGAGAAGAGAGGAGGGTGAGAGGCTGGCTAAGGTGAGCTCCCGAAAGAAAATTTCACAATTCTTGAAAATTATTAACCAATTTTTAAATTTTGTGCCTGTCTGGTACAGATATCAAGGCACATACAAAAAGTCCTTTCGGTAGCTTAGTCAAACCTAAGCAAAGCCTTTTGATTTTGAAGCAGTTATTCTGCAATACAAGGTGTCAGATTTGTAAGGCCGTGAATGAGTAATCAAGTACTCAACTAATCATTGCAGCTGCCACTTTTGGAATACTGAAACCACAGATTTCCTGATGAAACCTGACGAAAGTGGAAAACATTACTACCTGATAACTGCCTAGAAAGTTTCCCAGATAGTAATCATTTGTACTTGACCAATAGGCTTAAATGCTAAGGTGGGTGTAGAACAGTTGAGTCTTGAGGCTCTTCTTGAATATGGGGATACACTTTGCATTTCAAAATTTTACTTTGTCCAAGTCTATTTTGCTATTTTGACAGTAGAAAAAAACAATTGTTTATAAAATACAAAATTCAAAGAGCATTAAATTATATTGGCCAGTATTATCAGCTATTTGAATCTTTAGCCCCCCTACAACTGGCCAGTTGTTGGCTAGGTTTTCATATCGGTCAGGCTGAAATCTGTAGTGATTACATCATTTCATATAACTTATGAAAAGTTCAGCAGGTTGCATGCTGCTACACTTCTGTAATGTGGTTATATGTTCCATCCAATAAAGCTTTAGCTGTGTATTCAGTTCTTCAATTCATTTTTTGTTTTATTTACTTTCACACATGCTCCACCGACTGGAAGAATATTTAATTACAGGGGGAATTTTTTTTTTTTTTTACAGGGGGATTTTTTAATCATATGTTGATATACTCCTTTTCATTCTTCAAATCACCCAGCAGCCTTTCATTAATGTTTACAGATTCACTACGGATTCAAAATACACATTCCTACAGATGATGTTAATGTGCTTTTGAATATAAATGTGATGTATGTCAATGCTGTAATATGCCTATGTGTGAATGTGTGTGTGTGTGTGCGCGCATGTTTTTGATGACGTGTACTGCCCTCTGCATATTTTTAACTACCTATTACTATTGATTTTCTCCATTACCCCTTATAAAAGAAACTCTATATGCAGAAGCACAGAGCATATTGTAAGCATGTCTTCAAGATTCTCTGATTTAAAGCTGTGTTGTTATAAAGCAATAGATTTCTATTATAAGAAGGGTGTCCTCTGACCCATATCTGACCCATTGTCCTGAATAATGGAATAAAAATAGTTTTGTCACCAGTGATTTCTACCTAGAACGTCATGAAGGAGAATATGCTTATGTGTGAGGTGTGTTTGCTGCAGAACACTGCAGTGACAATATTAATACTGCTCTGACAAGCTGTAGCTTAATTGCATTATGTCTCTCAGGACCTGCTTTGTATTAATAACACTTTAGCTGAGAGTCAAAGATGATGATGCATTAGGGAACTGGTAAAGATGTAGCACAATATTCTCAGTGCATTTTGTGGTTAAAAGGGATATATCAAAATGTGGTAGAGGACAGTGGGGCTCCCACACCTAACACATTTAGATCTGTGCTTTTACAGTTATTTGAGAAAGATGAATAATTTTTTGTTCAAGCAACCTATAAATGAAAACCTGCTGATCACCTACTGATTATGAAGTCTTGCAAATGTGGCATGATTGCAAACTTTACAACTTACCTCAAAAGTGTGCATAGTTTTTGGCAACCCCAAATGTTGTAGAAAGTGTGGTAAATCTGGTAGATTTTGGCAATACGACACCTCACACTTCAATAGCAAAGACAACACCAGACCCTATATGTCAGCTTTAAATAAGACAGGTTCCACCTGCAGGAGGTTCTAGTCAATAATAACTAACCTGATTTTATGGACTTTTTTATGTAACTGACCTCTTTTTGTTTATGTAAATTATTATATTATTAAATGTCAGTTTCACTTGTGATTTGTTGGAATATAATTACATTTATTTGTAGACACTACATCAATAAGGGTGATATATTTCCTAGTTTAAATATGATGAAAAAACAATAATGTCTATTTGATTTGCTTTTTTTAATGACAGTAGGCAGACATTAAGGTCTTGTGTACTTATTTTCACTTAGAATATTAACAAAATGTCATTTGACCAGGGCATTTAAACGTTTGCATACCACTTCAAAAAAAGAGAATGTGCTTGTGCTTTAGGAGTTTGGGGTGCCATTCATGGAGACAAGTGCTCGATCTGGCCTCAATGTGGAGCTGGCCTTCACTGCCATCGCCAAGTGAGTAGAACTTCCACTACCAGGCAATGTGCAGGCTGTCATCAGCAGGGAATATAAACTAAAAAAAGCATGAAATATATATGATGACCATTTAAGACGCTTCTTCCTAGAGCATTTGATTGTTTCTTGCTTGCTTATAAGAGTCTTAAAACACTAGAGATGTCCTCGTATCTCTGTCCCCCTTGGATCAGTCCCCACTCTTTTCTGCTCCTCCATCTATCTTCTCTCTTTTTTTTCTTCTGTTTCTCTCCATGTCCTTGCAGAGAACTGAAGCACAGGTCCATGAAGGAGCCGGACGAGCCCAAATTTAAACTACATGAGTATGTCAACAAGGAGATGAAGACTGCAGGGTGCTGCAGGTCCTAAAGCTGCCAGTGTGTCTTTGCATTCTGTGGTTCTCATGATGTTTACATTTACCCAATCATGTGAATAAGTGAGTAGGTGTGTGTGATATGTGTGTGGATATTTGATTATCATGACTCTGTTTACATTTTTATGAATGCTTGTATGAGTGTGTGAATTCAAATACTTTATTTTTTGAAAGGCTGAAAGGTCTTGCATCACAATGAGGCAGTTTGTCAGGTTATCTCGCTCAACCAGGATGGGGCAGTCACATGCTCTTGTAACATCATGTGTGTTTTTAAGCTGTTCCAAGCCTATTTGAATTCAGAAAGAACTCCTGGGACTGTTCTTTTTTTTCTCTCCCATGCTCTTTCTCTCTGTCTTTCTGTCCACTGTTTCTGAAGAAGCACAATTTTGCTCTGATTCATTATCCTGTTTGGCTGTAATAGCAGCTTACACCTTGACAATAACCATACACTGGCTAAAATGTACACGACCACATAGGTAATGTTCAATAACTCCTAGTATCTGCTACTGTATTCACCTCACATAGCAAGAAAGAAATAATCTGTAATAGGAATGTACTAGCCAGTCTGCGAACAAATAGACTTGAACCCTGTTCAAGCCCTATTAGATTTACCTTCAGAGGTGGTGGAGTGAGGAGCTTGTCTATGACATACTTATTTGTGATTGCTTACAAGATCCATAAAATTAATCCAGTATGACTTTGCAATATCTGTAATCTTTACAAATCTGATAATAGTATTCATTAAGTAACAATGCTGGCACAAATTCACGTTAAACTGTATAATTAGAATTGTTTTCGAGAGTCTTATTCAGTATGGATTCTCTTTACATGGGAAATACTGTAAATTAAGTACAGCATATAATCCAGTATTAATCTTGTAATTATTATCTGATTATTATGAAGGAAGCTTGAGTTACTAAATAAAATTATCTCAGGATCCCTTAGTAATAGTCAGAGGGGAGCTCTTAGGGACTTCCAGGTCTTCTCTGATTGATTTCTGGGGGAATAAAACATTACATTAAGTTTAATCTTGAAGAAATTAACAGAAAAGGTGAAAATACAGACCAAATGACAAATTAATGACACAAAAATGTGAAATATTTTCACATCAAAACTATACATACTGACTACCCTGATTTGTAAACAAACTGCTGCAAGGCAAGAATCTTCATTTCCTGTGTACGAAGAATAATGGTCCATACTGACAGTCACGGTTTGCTGCTTCTATAGCAAACACTATGTTTTGAATAATGAATGAGGTAACAAGTGAATCATTCAAACACCTCGCCTAATTGGTGGAGAGAATTCATATTGGCTGTGAAAGTTCACACAGTACACTGTTGTTCGCATTTACGCAGTCTAAAAGCGTGTGTGGTCCACAGCATGACTACTGCACTTATACATGTTTGTATTTATTTAGGGCTGGGGGATATAGGCTAAACATATTGTGGTACATAACAATTTATTTACATATATATATACACACACATATGTTGCTCCTTTTCTTTTTTTGTGGCATTGTTTACATAGCACAGATGTGAGTGTTCAGGCTATGACCTTTCCCTGGTAATTACACAGATTCTCATCAAAATGTTCCAGTCAGATTCCACAGTGCATTACAAAACCTCCTGTGGTAAATGAATGCAACTTGATGAGTGCTTAAGAATGTCCATGAGTCAGTGTGATTGACTAGAGGTATAGGCTACAGGTAATCTGTAAGCAGTAAAAGCGTTCCCCTACTGACTGATGGTGAAGTACAGTATGTAGTGTAGTTTTTTCATGTAGCTATCCTGCCAGACCTTTCACTATCTGAATACATTAAAGGAACATTCCAGCATTTTCAACCTAATCTGTGTGCTGCATTTTAATTATGCCATCAATTACCAACAGGTCTGGGAAGCACTAAGATATTTAAGCTATATCTATACTAATATTGTATTTCTTAAATATTTTGGTTGGTACCATGGTAGTAGATTTCAATATCCAGTCAATTTCACCAAAGACAATAATTTCAACATGCTTTTATCTTAACTCAGAACTCCTTGTGAATATATCATTGGGCAGTTGCTGCATTTTGTGAATAGATATTTCAATGACAAATACCAGGCAAAAAAAAAGTGGTCCACAATAACTGATGACACACTACACACACAGTTAGATAGTTAGTAAGATAGTCTAGATTAGGCTGAAAAACACTGGTATATTCCTTCAGAAGTCCAAAACAACTGCCAAAACCCTGCACAAACCTCACATGCAGAACACACATGTAATGCAGTTAAACACACTACATCAACTCCATCATCTGCCAAGTGGCCAGAACTGTCCACTCACAGTGGAATATTGATGCCAACCTGAGCAATCAGTTCTCTGTCAACTGGGCTTCAAGCCGAACAGGACACATCACATGACAAATTCGAGGGCTAGTACATTATGAAAAATGACCAAGGGGAACATAACTGTTGTTGCAGTTTAACACAGACCATTACAGCCATGTTTGGACACCAGCATTTGGTCAGAATAAAAGGCATGTTCTCCAACGCTCCAATTCTTGAGCTTTGTTTCTTCAAGGTGGTAAATGCTAGAATTATGTTCCTGCAGACATTAATCTTTTTTTAAATTGATGTATATGTTTGATTAAAGTAACTGGTTTCCAGTTTAATTTATTTCTTATTAAATATTCCTGATTATAGCTTTAACAAAACAGGAAGCCATTATTTTTCTCCCTTGCGTGAATACAATAAATTATGAAATATAAATGCGTTAAAGGTTAAAGCTATATTATGGCTGGATGAAAGTTGTATATTTTGCAGAATTCTTATATTGAAAAGCAATGTACACATTTTTATATCTATTATTTGTGTTTTATGTCGGTACATGATTGTTCATTAAATTCAAAGAAACAGTATGTCTTAGTGCTTTAATAAACCTAATCCACAAAGTTGAACTAGTGTGTTGATAACATGTACTTTACTGAAATCTTGAATATTAATTAAAAACAATTATAAAAGTAATGTCTGAAAAAATTGCAAACAAAGTGTTAGTACATTGTCATTTTGTAAATTGTTGCGTAAAGTGTTGTACAGGGAATTAAAAAAGAGACAAATGTGTATTGAATGTAAGGAAACATTTTTTTATGTCTTTGATTCTTTAGTATGTACAGTGCCTGTATAAACTCTATACATCTTTTTGAAACCACTACACGTTTTGTGGAGCTTTCAAGTAACGAGTCATTATAAATCAGTTTAATGTCCTTTGAAATGAAAATGTTTTCAGTGATAATTGTTAAAAGCCAAGACTAGATTTTTGATTAATTTCATAACCTTCAGAAAGCAATGGCATTTTACTATTAATTCTAAAGTGTGTAGACTTTGTGTAGGCACTGTATGAAATAGTAGTAATTTTGTCTGTGTGCAGTGTATATCTGCTTTAAAGATACATGAATGTAATGCATACAGCACATTCTCTAAATGCTTACTGTCAAACTTGATTGCTTGTAGAATCTCTGTTTACTTGCCTAGATTTTGTTTTTTTTAAAACATATATAATGTAATATGATAATAGGCATGCCCCATGGAATTTTTTTCTTTAACATGTTTGAACAAATTAACATTTCACCTACAAACCGACAAAACTATCACTATAGGCAAAGTTTATTAGTTATTCAACAAAAATATCAAGATGTAATAAGTCTTCTGTGGAGAGAGTAAGCACACTCCTATACCTAAAGGTTGTATTGCCCTCTTTAGAAGAAATAACTTGGCTGTGTTTTGCATAATTGTTCATCAGTCATCAGCTTGCTGAAATTTTTGACCATTCAAGCTAAATTCCCTCAGAGATGTTTGCAGGTTTCAAGCATGTATTGACTTTCCAACACCCCCCCCAACCTTTCATTATTTTGAGCCATTGTTTTGTTAATTTGCTACTGTGTTTAGGATCATCATGCTATTGAAAGGTCCACCGCTGGTTCATCTTCAGCTGCCTTCACATTATCTTTGAGCACTCTTTGATGCAATGCAGAATTCATAGTTGAATGTCCCTGAAGTAGAAAAGGAACCCTGAATCGTAACATTTTCATTACCATGCTTCAGAGCTGGTATGAGTTTGTCTTTGGTCTGTACCACTCGTACTGTGTTCAAACTCTGCATTATTTCATCAGGTCTGGTCTTTACCTTTATGTTCTTAGGCAAGCTTTAATCTTGCTGTTTCTTGGAGAGACAAAAAGGTTTATCCTGACACATATCCCATGCATGTCAAACTTGACGTTGAAATTCTGATCATAGATGTATGCACTTCCATACTTACAGTTGCAAGAGTGACCTGCCGATCCTGTGATGAAAGTCTAGGGTTCTTGGAGATTTCTTTTTGGCATCAAGCAGCTGAACGTATTGGCAGTTATTTGGAATCTACACCACTTAGATGATTTATAATGGAATTATTTGTTTCAAATAATTATGAGGTTTTTTTCTCATAGGCATCCACAACATTGTTCCATCCTGGCATGGTGACACTACACATTAATAACAAAGAAAACACCAGGCCCTAAATAGCAGGTTTAAATAAGACAGGTTACACCTGCAGGAGATTCTAATCAATAAAATCTAATCTGTAATACCTGCTTTTATGTACTTGAAGGGTTGTTCAATCTTATTGCACTTTCTTTTTTCACATGACTGTTTTGAGTATTTAAATGATGAAAATGATAACAATGCCAATTTAATGTCATTTGTTGAGTATAATCAGTTATCTATAAGCACAGCATTAAGGGGGGTGAAATGTTTGCTTTGTCAAATATTACAAAAAAAATCTTCCTAGGGTGTACTTGTTTTTTTTACTTTCCAGTTATACCTTTGTGCAGCCTTGCATTGCATTGTGACCTTTTTGAGACTTCAGCTTCTCATTGTACAGTAATTTTATGTTTAATAAAAGTTTCAGTTGGAGTAATATATGTCCTACTGCAAATCTCTTTTCCTAATAGAAGGATACATCTCTCCAGTGTCAGCTAAAACAAAGTCTGCTATTAGGGCGAATTTGGAAAAATTACGACACTTTTTGGTAAATGAAGCAGAGCACCAAAATAACTTGGTGAATAAGAATTAGGAACTGAACTGGTTAAACATTTTAAATAAAGTGCTAAAACGTACTTTTTACTTACTGCCTTCCGTTTCTTCACTGGTTCTTCTACATTGATTTTGTTTTCTCGGGTCCTATAATGTTTCTCTTGCTAGCCTGGCTAATGTTTATATTTAACTGAAAGTGATCAATCATATATAATATCTGTATGTAACATGATTCCACATAATAGCATGTTAAAATCTATGGGCTTAAAATGACTCATCTAAACATTTTCACAGCCTGTAAGCTTCTCTGTGTCACACCACACATAAGTATCAATAAGATAGGACACAGTCTGATGTTTGTAATAAGGCTGGAAAATGATATACAATTTATCATAATTGTGATAAATTACATCACTGCTTTTTTGAACATATTTTGATATTGTGATATCTGTGCTTAAAGAACATTGACTGCATATTTCCTTACAAACAGGGCATAATTAGTCTAGCATAAGTCTGCAAAAAACCTGTATTCATTGTTTATGGCAATAAAAAAATGTTAAAGTGGTGCACTCAACTTTGCTTAGTACCATTAACCACATATTAAAAAACAAATGCTGAATGGCTGGTAACCTGTACAGTATGAACCTTATTTATCTTTATCTGATGTCACATTTTAAATGCATTCATGCTATATCGGTGTAAGGCCTCAGTCAGCATGTGTGTGTAATACAAGGGTACGTTTTCTGGGCATGAATTAACCTAGGTCTAAATTGTAATTAAAAAAATATTTATTATAAATGACCAGTACTTTTTGGTCCACCTCTGCTTACCTGAATGTGCAAACTAAATAAACAAGCAACTTGAGCTATAACACCTGTAACAGCAGTGCACTCTAGTGGGGAATGTTTGCAATTTCATGAGAATTGTGTTAAGGCAGATTTGATCTTAACAATACATACACCAAGAACAGGTTTCTTTAAAATATTTTATGCACGGAATATATTCGAAGCTCAGGGATCTTCTGAAGTATATTTAACGCTGATTGATTACATGACCACTATTAACAAAATTTCTCTGCAAAATTCCTCTATAGATATGCACACAAGTATACCTGACTCGCAGCTTAATACAGTAAGGACAGACAAATAAATAAATAAATAACAGCAGTTACATTTGACACATTTACCTGGTAGTTATGCACATCTCTTTCAGGCTATAGGAACTACTTTGAGGAATCCTACATTCTGAGGTCTGCTGACGGTAGCAAAACATTCTACTGGCCTGTGTTGAGTGTTTGATTTCTGCCTACCTTTTACTTACATCTTTGCTATGAAGGAGTTTAAAGAATAATCAGTTACACTATGGCACTGGATGACGCATAGATATAGCTGGGTGAATGTGTTTGTGAACAGTATTTTAAAGCACAGAATTGGCACAGTTGAAGAGTCGGCACAGACGGGGTGTTCTTGGCCTGCTGTCTTGGTCTGCAGTGTCTTTCTGTGCCCTTTGAGATAGGCTCTGGTCCTGTGTGTCCCCTGAGGGCTTCTATAGCTGCTCCGAGTCCTCCACCAGTACGGAGCTCTCTCTCCCCCCAGCAAGGCTCATGGCTTATGCTTGAAATGGGCCTCAACTGCATTTGACAAAAACAGAAAACACTGAACAATCCTAAAACTAATGAGGCTCAACTGTTTTGCTGTACTATGTATCAGCCTTCTCCATCCCATCTATCAGTGGAAAGAGACCACCATATGGCTATATATATGTTGGGTGAGGTACTTTTCTAAACATACCAGTGACATCAACATAGTATCAGGATAGTACAGTACGTTGCCCTGGTGAGTGCGTCAGACACAGAGATATTGCTGAGATTTTAAAATAGATCACTGCTGGGTTGATGTTTATCTGCAAACTACAAATTTCACACTAAAAGTAGCCCTGTGATCAAAACAGACCCTTGAGACTATTTAGCCCATGTTGTGCATATGAAAACATGAAATGTACTGTCTATCATGTGTCTAATAAAGTGGACAGAAAGTGTTCACAGTGGTGCTTTGCTTGATATACTATTATATCTCTAACATGTTGTTGTCACTGATGGAATAATCCACTGCCCACATAGTGGTCAGGTTCAGGAAAGTGGCTGGTAAATGTTGCAACAGATGGCCATTGTGTAGCGCTCCTGAAGTTGATGCATGTAATCTGGCAATTTCAAAACTGCCACATTAACAAGAAAACTTTCTAGATTAGGTTGATATATCAGTACATGGTGGATACCGTTTGTATGCTGGGATGCCAAAACAAAATAAAAAGCATTTAAATAAAAAAGAAGAAGAAAACAGAAGAAAGCTAAGCAATGGGACTCTACAAGGAATGGTTACTATACACTTGTGTAGTGACCACTTTGTGTCATGTACAGAATACAGCTCTTCCTTTCTACTTTTAAAATGTATTCAACTGGCTTTTATTAAAGGTTTCTGGTGGTTTTCCGCAGTGAATTTTACAGGGCTAACAAAGGGTAAGCTAAAAGAAGCTTAACACATAACTAAAATGTTGCAGACAGTGAGTAAATTTTGGTAAGAACATGGAACAAATGTTGCATAACATTGCATGAATAGAAAAGTTAACATAAGATAAGTTGGCCCATTACCCATTGATTATACTAACTTTAACTGTAGCTACATCCGAAACCGCACACACAAAAAAGAATATTAATTACAATAATCACAACCAAACCACATCCAGGCTTCTGTAGGCTTTCAAACCATTTTAAGAGTAGGATGGAGGAATGTTGTATGTCTGCATACTGCAGGTCTAGAAAATTGTTTGTTCTGGCTGTTTTAGTACTCCTGAAAGCACCCTAAGGCCAGCATAAGGGTAACTAATGTTTTGCAGTGAAGTCTGACAGTTTGAAATTTGCACTGGTGTCATTTCTGCCAACACCTTTCCTGCCAGCATAGTTGCATAAACAAAACGAGTCATGTGACACCTAGAGGGCTATACAATCAATAACTGTAAACCTAACACATGCACCTTTGTAGTAGATGCACCTGATAAACTTGATAAAAACTTGATAAAGATGCACCTGATAAAAAATTGTGGGCAGTGGTGGCCTAGTGGTTAGGACACTGCCTTTGAGACCTGAAGGTCTCAGGTTCGAGTCCTGGCCCG
>JBBPDA010061277.1:0-13219 GCA_037974385.1 Arnoldichthys spilopterus | reverse complement strand
CAGTTGGAAAATGGATGGATGGATGGAAGCTGAGGGTGGAAAATAGACACTCTTCTCTTTAGGAGCACGATGCAAAATTTCATTGAATGGACCCAACCCAAATACTGCTTACATGTGATCCTACATCATTTCCTGATGTACGGTGAAGGGGAAACAAGTATTCAGGCACTTGTAATAAACATTTCGTCAACATAACAATTGACAAAAGCCAATTCCTGACCACATGTCATGGCCCATAACATGTCCATGTGTCTGTGGCCCATGGAATCCCATCAGAAACTTGTGTAATAATGTTTAAATAAGTTCCACACAATCAGAACTGATAAATAGAGTCTGAGGAGGTTAAGAGGAGTGGAGCTCTAGGAATAAACAGCCCCTTCTATTTTCAGGGTCATGGTAAAATAAAGAACGTACAGGACCATTAGAAGACTAGGACTAAAATGAACACTGGTGTTTTTATCACAAAAGCTGCTGTATTTATAGCTGTATGTAAGATATAAAAGGGCAAAACCTTTTACACGTGCAGAGGAGGGCTTCAGGTGCTCAGATACCAGCAGGTTTGACCATAGTGCTCCTCTGTCCCAGCCAAAAATACTGCCTTTCTCCCACCACCAATTTTTCAGTACTTCCTTTACAAAAGATGTTAGTCACCGTACCTCCAAATGGAGCCCCTGCTTTGTGTGAGCCCCTGACCTTCTAGAGGTCTCAACTTGGCCCCGATGAGTACCAAGCATCATTTTAGAGAATTTTTTGCAGAGGATGTCGTTTTTTCCAGGCCCCATGTAGAAGGAGGCCATTATACTCAAACCGAAATGTGGCTTTCACATGCAGACTGGGGCAGGTCAGAGAAGCTCTCAGGCTGTGTGAAAAGCATTCATGTGAAGAGGATCTTGCTCTGCACTTAAGCACCATACGCAGAAAATTAGGGTGTGTGAGGAGCACGTGTTCCTCCTACTGAAGCCCACTTTATGTGTCCATGAATGAGAGTGCTGGAGAATTGACCTATGCATTTTTATCACCAAGCATTCTTTGGGGACATTGTTTGCATCTTCTCCGTTGGACAAGAAGCCAGACACCCAGGAGGTCTGCACATAGGATTGATTAGTTAGTTGGAGGCGTAGGTCACCCTATCGGATAGTCATATATGGTCCAAGCTACCCATGACAGGGAGGTCCCTCCGTGCCATTAAGAATGTCTCTTGAGCGTCAGGACTGAGTGGATGATGAGATGCATGGCAGCAGGCATGTACTTATTGCTCTCACAAGGCCTGCTGGGCCACACTTATCCCCATTGAGAGCGTCAGAGAACGCTGGACCAACACGTGAGGCTTTTCTCCCACTCACGTGTATTGGCAACAGCCTTTGTTAGTGAACACACAGTCGCCTTTCAGCTGAATGTCTGTTTGTTTGTCCCTTGGATGATCAGAGAGAAGAGGAGGTACTTCATGGTTCACACTGTTACTCCAAACCTGAAAACAACCCTTTTTTAGGCTCACTTTCATCTGCTTGTGCTCAGAATGTTGTTATTTGGTTTCAGATGCATGAGTGTGTGCTTGGATGTGGTTTTCTTCTTCAGGTTTATGTGTAAGAGGCACGTGGGTGGAAATGAGCATGAATTCATGTTAATGTTGTTCAAAGAAAAAAGACAGATATTGAATATGTGACTAAATTGTACTGCTGTTCATCAAACTGAGGTCTTGCTTACTCTCATATTATAATATGTTTAGGGTGATTGGGTTGCAAGTGGAAATCAGAGACACATCACTGTTCACACCTGTGTCTATTCTGCATCTCCAAGGTGATCCAACAGATTGGCTTTACTCTCCAGCCAAACACTCGGAATTACAGCACATACTATAACACTGCAAGTCGTAGTTTAATTACACACAGCCAAATTCCCAGAATTAAAGCACATGCTATAACACTGTGGGTTGTAGTTTATTTAAAAACATTAAAGATGCAGCAGAGCTTCATTATTTTACACAGCTTACACAGAGATATCTCCATCAGCAGAACCCCACACACCTCCTTATATTGGGTGAAACCATGGCTGTTAATGCAAGCCTTGTGGAGTTATTAGCACATTGCTACTCGCAGTGCCCACTAGTGGAGTTATTATTCCGCTGCTGCCCCCAATTGGGGTTGTAAGCCCACAGCTGCATACAGCACCCCCCTAGTGGAGTTTTTTCCCCACTGGTGCCACACGTGGTGTTATTAGCCCACTGCTGCTGACAGCATCCTCTGGTGAGCTCTTACCCCTTTGCTGCCCACAAGTGGGTAAAAAAATGTGCTTAAAATATATTGTTGGAAACCTGGTTTTTGACTGGCACACTCAAGAGCAGTGTTTCATTTCCATTGTAAATCGTAGCAGTAAATAAAAATAATATCAGAATGGTATTCATGGTCTGGGCATCAGAAAAGTGTTATTGTGCCTCAAGGAGCGTGAAAGTGAAAGCGATTCAGCGTTTTGACCATCAGTGATTTCAGACATTTAGTACAGATAAGATTACAGGCTGGAAAGGAAGGTTTAGTAAAGTAAGAGGAGGGTCAGGTAAACTCACAGTACCTCTTAAAAAACACTGATCCTCCAGGGTCCACCTTAGCCTACCTGAGATTTTCTGCCCTGCCGTAGACCTCCCTTACATCTTGATCACCTTTCTCTTTAATCTCACTCTACCTCAAAATTGCTGTAACTTGCCATCTGAAAATTTTGTTCCCACTTATCAGCCACTCTTTTCCTGCGCTCCCTCCATAAAAAGCTTCACCAGCACCAAGGAGCACATGTTCTGATCGATGGAAATGGCCCTGTGGCTTCAGCTCTGCCTTGAAATTAGGCGTTCTGTGTAAGTGCTTGTTTTCAATTACTTTGCTGTGACTTTCCTCCTATACTGAGGTGGGGGTGATGGGCTTTTACTGCAGAGGATGCTCATAAGAGCCAGACTGGAAAATTGCAAGGTGTTCCATCCAAGTGAAGAGTGGCTGAGTACATAAATACAAACCACACAAAGAAAGGTACAACCGCAAAAAAATAAATAAATACAGCACGTGCAAGTGGGAGGGTCAGTACCAGACCCTTTACATCTCAGTGGCCACTGTTCCCTTTATGGCAAGGCTCTTTTTTTTTATTTGTAAAAATTGAATAATGGATAACTAGACTGATAGACAGACCTGTAGACAGATAGATAGATACACAGACAGATAGACAGACAGAGAGAGATAAATGGATATACAGACTGATAGACAGATAGATAAGCACATTTGACCTTGATCAGAATGCTGTAGCTCAAGCACATTTAACCTTGATTGGAGTGCAGTGGTTCAAGTTCATTTAACCTTGATAAAAATCCCATGACTGCATTGGCCCTCAGCTGAAATCACGTGGCTCATATGAGTTTTATCTTGTTTGGAATATTGAGAAACAAGCCACAGCTATGTAGACGCCATAGACTGACGTTTTCTGCTTTGCTTCAAATTTTAGCCTTGATTTTGATTGCGGGATTCTGAAATGTTACGCGTCTGTTATTGAGACCATTTAAAAAAGCTCATAGCTGTTTTATTAGGCATAAATGTTTGTCCTACACCACCAGTTTTGAGGCTCATGGGCTGTATTCAAGAAACTGCATGCTGTGCTTGTCTTTGATCTGCTCATAAGCCTCATAACAGGGCAGTGATTGCAGCATTTGATGCTTGACATGATTATTCTCTAAATGCAGCAATATTTAAAGGAAAAGCTCTAGCCAAAGTTCCCATTTTTCTCCAGAGCTCATTGATTTTTTTTTCTTTAACACATGAATGACAAACAACTCTCTTACTCTCTCTCTTTTTCTCTCTCTCTCTCTCTCTCTCTCTGTGGCCTCCTTTTCCTCTCAGTAAGCAATTATATTTCAGTTAAATCAAAGATTCTGCTCACGACAAAACGTTTTCCTGCAGGCGGAACCCATTTCTTTTTACATAGCATGAGCCCTAACACTGAAGGGTAAATTATCACTGCAAGAAATGGTTTGAAACATTCACCGTATTGGCAAACTTGCACACACAATACAAAACATTCACATGGTTTTGCTGGTTTAATACTGCGGCATTCCATTCATTCATTTTCATTCTGTGACGTGTCGCGTCCCACGTGTCCCCGTCTATGTTTTGTTTTGTTTTTCCATGTGCTTCTTGTCTTGTGCCCTATGCCACGCCCTAGTCCCGCCTCGTCACCGGTCTTTCGTTTCCTGTCTCCTCCCCTGCCAGGTGTTCCTTGTTTCATGTTCCCTATTCAAACCCCTGTTTGTCTTAGTCTTTGTTGGTTCAAGTCGTCAGTGCCTGATCCTTGTCATGTTTACCCTTATGTTGTCTTCTTTTATCACTCTGTCGTTGTTTCCATGTCTTAGTTCTAAGTTCTCTTTTGTTTCTTAGTTTATATTTCTTAGGTGTTTTTCCGTTTTATTTAATAAATATATAAAAACTCTGCAGCGCTGCACTTGCTTCCTAACATCCTACATATGTGACACATTCATTCATTTTCTCACCAGGCAAACACATTTTCAAAATTACAAATGATTTTGCATGCATTTTCCATTCATAAGAGTGGCGTTTTTTAAATGAGGTGAGGCAGGGCGCATTGTCAGCACTTTGGAATTTTAAGGCAGTGATAATATTCTGCTTTTGCTTGTTATGGACTAAGGTACAATCTCAAAGTGCACTAATGGCCCTCAAAGGGCTTAGGTGGAACAGTGGAACTCCATTAATGGTAACCTTGCCCATCCCTGCATGGTGTTGCATGTTAAGCCCAAGACAAACCTCTGAATATTTAAGTTACACTTTGTGTTACATCTTCAGAATAAAGCCCAAATTACTGATTGTAAATAAATAAAAATAAATAAACATAGAAACCATTTCTTATAAATTAATCAAATCATTGGTTTTTAAACACAGAACTATATTGTACCATTGGTCTGACAGTCCTCTGCTTGATCATGTCCATTTTAGGTTGATACAGTTATTTATAAGGTGCAGAGAATCCACAATCTAATATCCTCGTATGAAGTGGCCAGTGTTTTTATCTAACAGTGACACTTTGTTCCGGTGGGTTTAGACTCCTGCCATCTACTGCAATGCCAGTACCTGGAAAAACCCAGTGAACCTATTCTGGCATCAGAGGCACATAAAGACTTTAACCCATTACACGTGCACACGTGGAGCAGTGGGCAGCTATCAGCAGCGCCCGGGGAGCAGTGTAGTGGGACGGTACCTCAGTAGTGTCTGGGCCAGGACCTACAACCACTAGTACACAAGCACATCAACTTCAAGAACTGACTGTTCACTTGCTGCCTAATATATCTCATCTCCCTTGACAGGAGCCAAGATCAGCAGTGTTCACTTGTCAGTGACTATTTTACTATATAAAATATTTGCCCCCTCACCATTTTTAACTACCCCCTTCAGTTACTTCGTCCTGAGATTAACTCTGCTACACTAAAGGCCAACTAGCACAATATCAGCTCCACTAACACATGGATTTCTCAGAACGATGACCTGATGATCTTTATTCTTTTTCATTTGTTAGTAGCATGGATGCTAACCAGTGTTTTTGCCTCTCCTCTGTGTTAAAAAAATTTACAAATAAATAAACATTAAAATCTATAATTTTGACAAAATTTCTGTTTTTTTCTTGTCACCAATTGGTTTCTTCACACACCCAGACACACATACATAGGTGAAAATGTTCATGTGACTGTGGCTCTGAAATTTACTCCAGTGCATTTTTCCATTTGAAGCAGCATAGACTCTTCTTAAAGAGTTTCACCAGCGCTGATGTTTCATAACAAAGACGGAACCCCTGCTTTATATTTCATTAGCTGTGTTAAAGCTGAGCCATGGATGATGAAAAAAAGGCCCACAGTTCTCAGAGGTAAGTACATTTTCTGTGCCGTTTCCATCGGGCACACTTAGGAAGGCACATCAGGGAAAAATAACGAATGTACCCTTGAACATCCTCCCTCTGCTTTTATGAGTCCTGTGTGGAAGTACCGGACCTATACTGACCTATATTCCAGAGGAAATTCAATTTGTGTACTTAAACAAGACGTACAGCCCATTTCCACAGTAATATCTAGGTCAGCATCTCAATTTACCTACAAAATCATTCGCTCTCTTAGATGCCTTGACCTCCAAAAAAAACAATCTCAGTACCACAGGTAAAGGTAGAAGGTGAAGTGAAAGCTCATGGTAATAATTCTATTTTGTCCAAACTTTCATATGACATATACTGATCAGCCATAACATTAACACCACCTGCCTAATATTGAGTAGGTCCTTCACGCTGCTGAAACAGATTGTGGTGCACTGTGTGTTTTGACCCCTTTCAGCATTTACTTTTTAAACCACAGGAGCTCTTTTGATCAGACCAGATGGGCTAGCCTCCCCACTACTTTACACCAGGAACACTCCACATGCTCTTACGCAGAATCAGGTGAATAGTCTCATTAGACGTAGCCATAAGTGCCCACACATTAGACACTTCATCGTCAAAAGGCAGTATTAACGGATGACACGTCTTTTCATCTTTTCATTAAAATAGAATTTTCCAGCTCCGGAGGTGAGTGGTAGTTTGCAGTTCTTTGACTGAGAGCAGTGCTGTGTGCTAAAGTGCCAGCGAATTCTGGAACAATCTCGTCGTTTGAGAGGCAGCAATCACAGGCCAATGAAAAAAGTAGATTACTGACGAAGTGTCTGCTTCACCAGTGCTTCTGGGCCTCACTGACTGAGCCAATCGATGTGCCTTTCAGCCATGTGATGCTGACTGCGACCAAGATAGTCTCAGCAGGTTTAAACAGACAGAAATCGGTGAAAAACACAATTGTCAAGAGTCTCCAGGAGGCATTTGAATTGTTTTTACTAAACATTGTGTGCAGTCAGACAAACAGTGTTAAAGGCCAAAATAATGATTTGAGTAGGCCTGTGAAAAAGCAGGTAGGCCAAGTCTTATGCAAGAAAAAAAATGTTTGTGGTTAATAGGCCCAGACACACACACAAATATATATATATATATTTATTTATTTATATAAAATCTGTACTTTAAAAAAAAGACTATCGTTCACAATTACTGAACCTTTAAAAATTCTTGTGGACGCAGTGCAAGTGAAGTGCGTTCCCATTTACTCCGATCAGCCATAACACTGCCACTGACAGGTGAAGTGAATAACATTGACTATCTTGTTTTTCCATTACAATGACACTTGTCAAGGTGGTGGGATGTATTAGTCAGTCAAGTGAACAGTCAGTTCTTAAAGTTGATGTGCTGGAAGCAGAAAAAATGGGTGAGCGTAAGGACCTGAGAAACTTTAACAAGGGTCTTATTGTGATGACTAGATGACTGAGTCAGAACATCTCCAAGGTAGCAGGTCTTGTGGAGTGTTCAAGGTGTGCAGTAGTTATTACCTACCAAACGTGATCCAGGAAGGACAACTGATGAATCAGTAACAGGGTCATAGACAACCAAGGTTCACTGATGTATGTGGGGAATGAAGGCTAACCTGTCTGGTTGGATCCCCTAAAATATGTTGTGGAGTCCCACCAAGTTCAATTCTAAGCCCTTCGTGTTTCTCTTTGTGCATATTACCACAGGGTAATGTCAGTAAACATGACATGCTACAAATATTTTCTTAAAGATGCCTGGCTTGCTGCCAGCTGTGTGTTGTATATTTCTCAGCTGATGTCACAAAAATCTGAAAATTCTCATTATTGGTGCTAAAATTCAGATACTTTGTTAGAAACGAGGCCCATTGGTGGCATTTAACAAATCTGAAATTCGAAACATGACTTCTGCAAAACAATGGAATATCAGAAGAGCTTTGGTGAACAAAACTTCACCATGTGCAGGCTTCAGTGTGCATCATCTTATTTGTGGTCATAAATGGCCTAATAGTACATATGTGTGTCACTGTTTCATGGAAAAAGAAAGATTCACAAAAACACAAGCAAGGGGTCTCTCCAGTTCAAGGCTGACTAATGAGAGAATGATGATGCCTTTCAGAGTAGAAAAAAGCCCAGCATGTCTCCTATCAGAGGGAGCCAATCAAAAAGACCCCATGCTACGTCTGATCGCTAGCAGAAACATGCTGGGCTTATACAGTCAGGTCGCAAACATGATTAACACATTCACTGCACTCAACACCCTTAAGACATTTTACTCCACAGATGTGTGCCATAGCTTTGGCAAAGGCCCCTTTTGATGTTTTCCCACAGTAAATCTACATGATGCTTCATGATGACTTGTCATTATATGTTGAAATGTACACGATCAGCCATAACATTAATACCACCCGCTTAATACTGAGTAATGTTTAAAACACAGTATCTCTTCTGTGAGATTGGATCAGACAGGCTAGCCTTCACTCCCTACACGCATCATTGAGTCTTGGGTGTCCATGACCCTGTTGCCGATTCACCAGTTGTCCGTCCTTGGATCACTTTTGGTAATTACTAACTACTGCATCCCTGGAACCTGCGGCTTTGGAGATGCCCTGATTCACTCATCTTGTCATCACAATAACTGTCAAAGAGGCTCAGATCCTCATGCTCGGAAATTTTTCCTGATTTTTTTACTTTCTTTTTTAAATGACTATTTTCATTACCCCTCCCTTCTTGTTTTCAGCATAATCTAAAGCACTTTAAGCTGCATTTAAATGTATGAAATGTTAACTATATATAAAGTTTATTATTATATAGTGAGCATGAGTTAGTGGTTAAATATACATCATCCTGCACTAAAGTCATCTACATTCAGAAGTAAAACATCTTATTCGGTGGTAGTTCTGCACTGCTTTTGTTATGCTCTCATTTTCTGTGTAGTTTTGTCACTGCCATCCCCCCCCTCGAGTTAAGTGGAGTCTTAGCCCCTGGTTTGCCCTGTGTGTCCAGTGTTATGAGTACAGTGATCAATACAACATCCAGGGCTGTTACTCACATTAGCCGCCACCAGAGGGTGGTATATCTCTATTTTCCTTCCTGGTGATCCTCCTCGTTATGGGTTCCACCTGGGTTACAGGTGCTGGTCATTTCTTATTTACAGTGGTGTATAAATGTCCTTCCTGCCTGTTGCTCATGCTTGAGATTTTTTGTGTTGGACAATGATGTCTTCTGAGATTTTTCCTGCCGTCATGGTTTCCCTGATCTCTTTCCTGTATTTTTTCTTTTTGTTAGGCTACTTAGTTCTAGCTTCATGTTCTTTGATGTTCCAGCTCATTCTGCTATTCCTTGCACACTCAGTTGTATTTCTTGTTCCTTTCACTTATTTATTTATTATTTTTATTTTTATTTATTTTGCTGTTTGGCTCCAACTTTTGGATCCTAACCACTCAATTGCTTTAATGGTCAGTTCATGCCAAGGGCCTAGCTTCACTAATTGGATACTGCAGATCAGTGTAATATGCTAACTTGGGTTTTGGTCATCTAGGACACACTGCTGCCAACTGGACTGCCCCAACCTGGTCCATCTTTCCCTGCTACCACAGTAAACTACATGGTGAATTCAAAGTATGTCAGGACAGAGTGTGGAGGTCTGTGTTCTTGGCTGTAGATGTACCTTTTCTGTGCAGTGCAGTGATTGTCTGCTATATTTACCTAGGCTCCCCCTGTACTTGACCACCCCAGCCTTGTACTTCTGACACTGACATGGTAAGATGAGTAGAGAAATCAGGTGTATCTGAAGAGCCTGTATTGTATTGTATATGCAGTGTAAAGAATACACTGACCAGTATTTTAGTAGTGCAGCATGCTAACTTTGTGCTACCCAATTAGGCCACACACCAAACCCACACTGGATATGCTGAACCTGCATCCCCTTCCTCAATCAATGTTAAGATTTCAAATGTACCAAAAGGGCCTGTATAATTGCCTTGTTGGGTCCAGTGAGCAGTAAATTGATCACTTTAAATGCTGTTTTTTTTGTGTGCAGACTTTGCAATCTGCTGATATTTCCTTGCATGTTGAGTGATGGATGCAGTGATCATAATCACAGACTGTGATATGTTCTCATTGATTCTATGTACTCGCTTCATCTAGGACAGAACCCACAGGCCTTTCCTAGGGCTATTATACATTGGGTCATTGGACCTCCCCAACACTGCCCTATCCTTTGATAGAACCCACTGTTAGACTGATTGTGAACGTCAGACCCACAGGCCTGTCCCTTATTAAAAGTACAACAGATCAAAGGGCACTGTACCTACAGGCCCCTCCCCCACAGTAAGTCATGATTGATTACAGAAGTGTAGTTGAACTGAACACAACACTTGACTTACTGTGACTGTACTTAACTGATGGACAGACAGTTCACATGTGTAGTATCTTGGTTTAAAAGGTCATGGAGAGGTCAGACAGTACAGAATGAGCAGTTACAGTAAGCTCCGAATGTGAGGAGCCTAGTGTGAATAATGAATAAAGTGGTATAACTGCGATGACTGCAGGAAGATCTTTTGTGCACACATCATAAATCAAATAGCTGCACAGGGAATACTAAAGTGAGTGCTACAAATATAGTCCATAATCCACTTATTCAATTCCTCTAATTGTTAACAGACTCCCAGGGCCCTACTCTGAACTCCTCTGAATTTGCAAATTTCATCTCAAATGTGGATATTTCTTTAGACAAACCACTAATTATTGGAAGCTTAAAGAAACTTTCATGTCCATTTTCCATTCAGTAGGGGTAAACAGCAGGTCATAGGACCCACTCATAATGATTTACACTCTTGATTGATAGCAGTTTTGGATTAAATCGCTATACATCTACAGTCCAAAGCTCTTGGTTCACCATCACATTAAAGTGCGTTTTAACTTTTGTACCTTGCCACGCTAGCTCTTTAAATGCAGGTTTGCATCTACTGCAGTTTTATAAATCTTTCTGATTAATCTGCTTTTACTGGATCACTGCCTGACCCCACTGAACTTGATCATGCAACGGAATGCTTAGTGAATACTTTGCTATACTTTAATGTAGCTCAACTGAAAAGAAGAGGGGTGCAAAAACAAGCATCCTGGTATAACGATCATATACTTGCAGCTTCAAACAGACCACACAAAAATTAGAATGTAGTCAAATAACATGGAAGGAGAGTCTCCTGAACTGTTAAAGCTTAGCTCTCCTAGATCAGCTTCTGTCCACCCTTATTGAAGACCACAAAAATAATTGTAGATTAATCCTAGTTTATTGCCGACTTCGTTTTTTCTCATTGGGCCCATACGAGTCAATGCATATGTATTCTGGTTTTTCTTTTTTTATTGTCTTAGGGGTTAAAAGACTACTAAGGGCAGTTTTGGTTGAACTAATTGGAAGTAACACTAAAAGTAACACTGCAATTGCTTTTTCATTTTATTTAATTTAAACTTTTGTTGTAAATAATACAATTTCACATAGCTTACTCTCTCTTGGTTGGTTGAAATATTTGATTGTTGACATAGGGTTTTTAATATTTCTAAGAATAAAAGCACTCATCGCACCCCTCACTAATTTGGGTTGGGAAAAGAAAAGAGGAATAAGTTAGAAAACCCAGAGCTCTGGATCTCATAGGAGTTAAACATAGTATATCCAAGTATGATGACTTGGTTTTAAATAAAGGACATATCACTCTCTGGAGTCATGGTTGCTGTTATTCAGGATGAATGTAGCACATATAAGTCAGGATACTACACAAGCTTGCCGAGTCTGCTGATATCTGGCACTGCGTATGTATTTGCAGTGTAAAGAATACACTGACCAGTATGTTAGCAGTACAGGATCATTTTATTTTTCTGATTAAGACATTCTGATTACCCAATCCCCACATTGAACTTGCTCAATCTGATTCAACCCTAAATCCCTTTTGAGTGTGGGCGAAATGTAAAGTCAATTCAGTTTATTTCTATAGTGCTTTTTGCAATTGGTGCTGTCACAAAGCAGCTCTATTGAATCCGGGTCCAAGCCCCCAATGAGCAAGCCAAAGGCGACAGAGGCAAGGAAAAACTCCCTAAGCTGTAGGAAGAAACCTTGAGAGGAACCAAGGCTCAGAAGGGGAACCCATCCTCTGCTGGTTGACACCGGATAGCAATAACCAAAAGAAAAAGGAAACAAGCTCAGTTTCTAGAGACTAAATCTTAGAGCTTGGACTAGTATATGAAGCACATGGAGATGGTCTGTGGTAGCAGGAGTAAGTGTGTTCCAGCAGTACAAACTTCAACCAGAAGTAAAGAAATCAGGATGGTCTGGACAGCAGGTTGGGACAGGATCACTGCCATCTCAGGGGTAGCATGTGTAGCTCGGCAGAGAGAGAGGGAAAGAATATAGATGATTAGAGATGCTCAATGTTACGAGTGATTAAGAACAATGTACTTCATTCAGTGCAAGCAGAAATTCTGGCAAGAGCAGTTAGGAGAGCATAAGGAAGAGGGTGAGTGCATACAAACGTCCCAGTTTACCAGAAAACTCTATGCCTGAGAACCATTCAGATCTATCCCTTAACTAGATAAAAAGTATTGTAATAGACGACTAAACAAATGTTTAGTCAATTGTGAAAGAGAGACAAAGAAATAGATATAGATTTAGATAGAGAAACTGAGAAAGAGGAACACAGAGAGAGAGAAATACAGAAAGACACAGGAAAACACAGAGGAGCAGAGAGACACAGGAAAACACGGAGACAGAAGAAAACAGAGAGAGATAGACAAATACAGAGAGAGACAGGAAAACAGACAGAAACAGAGGAGAACACATACGGACAAAAAGACACAGGAAAACACAGAGACACAGGAAAACACACAGAGGAACAAGGAGAGATAGAAAAATACAGAGAGCAACAGAAAAACAGAGACACAGAGGAAAAGAGGAACACAGAGACACAGGAGAACACAGAGGGACACAAAGACATAGAAAAACACAGAGACACAGGAGAAAACAGGGGACCACAGAGACATAGGAAAACACACAGAGACACAGGAGAACACAGAGGAACACAGAGAAACAGAGACACAGAGGAAAAGAGGAACACAGACACAGGAAAATACACAGAGACACAGGAAAATACTCAGAGACACAGGAGAACACAGAGGAACACAGAGGAACACAGAGACACAGGAAAACACACAGAGACACAGGAGAACACGGAGGAACACAGAGAAACAGAGACACAGAGGAAAGGAGGACCACAGAGGAACACAGAGACACAGGAAAATACACAGAGACACAGGAGAACACA
>JBBPDA010061267.1:0-13219 GCA_037974385.1 Arnoldichthys spilopterus | reverse complement strand
GACTGTGTCTGAGTCCTGAACATAATTTGGAAGATTATTCCATAACTGTGGAGCTTTATAAGAGAAAGCTCTAGCCCTGCTGTGACCTTTGCAACATGGGGAACCAGCAAAAGACCTGTACCTTTTGATCTAAGTAGGCGTGGTGGATCATAAGAGACCAAGAGTTTACTCAGATACTGTGGTGCAAGACCGTTCAAAGCTTTATAGGTCAAAAACAGTATTTTATAGTCAGTGCGAAATCTGATCGGGAGCCAATGCAGATTAGATAAAACCAGGGTAATGTGATTGTATCGTCTGGTTCTAGTAAGAAAGCATCCAGACAGTAAAGCATGACAATAATCTATGTGAGAGGTAACAAAGGCATGAACTAGTTTTTCTGCATCATGTAGCAATTTACTTTCAGTCCCTCGTACCAGGCTCTCCACTATCTGAGGCCACCCCTTCAGTGCTGTTGCTCCTAAACTGTGGGACTCTCTCCCTCTGTCTCTCCATGATTCCTCCTCTTTCTGTAAATTTAAAACTGACCTTAAAACCTTCCTCTTTAAGGAATATTTTTCTCCCTCCACTTAATTTTTCTGTCAAATGATCTGATTATTTTTTTTGTAAAACATCCTTGGGTAAGTGAAAGGCACTATATAAATGTAACTGTAAGGATCTGGTCTGGAGTTCCCACCAACAGTCCACATACCGGACTAAATCCCAATCCAGTAGTCCGTCCCAGCTCTTGTAGAAGCCAAGGGCTGGGTAGATCACCTGAACTTTAGAGTATATAACAGGAAGTAAAGAGTCGAACCTTGCAAAGTATTGTTTTTGCCACGCATTGCATACTGAGCAGTTTTCTTGGATGGTTGTTCTGGTTTTTGACTCTTGGTTTTGGATTTTGACTTGGATTTTTGGATTTTGGATTACACTTTCTTATGCTGCACTTGAGCCTAGTGCTTTCCTTACAGTAACGTTGTTGTTGTTGTGTAATGACATTATGTTTCTTATCTTAGCAATATTTCTGAGAGGAAAAGAAAAAGGCAATCTTAGTAATATTATTTACATGGGCTTCAGATGAAAGATTGGGGTCAATGATCACACCAAAGTCTTTCACTGCTGTACAAGATGAAACAGCATGGCCCTTCAGAGTTACTGTGTGGTTGGACAGTTTACTCCAAGGTGCAGTTGGCCCTATTATGAGTAATTCTGTCTTATCAGAATTGAGTAGTAGGAAGTTTAGAAGCATCCATTTTACATTTACATTTATTCATTTGACTGACGCTTTTACCCAAAGCGACTTCCAAGACGTGGAGCAGGTGGGTAGTGGGACGGTACCTTGCTCAAGGGTACCTCAGTAGTGCCTGAGCCAGAACTTGAACCTGCGACCTTCAGGTTCCCAGCGCAATGTCCTAACCACTAGGCCACCACTGTCTAATGTCATGTACACATTCCTCAATTACATTAAGTTGTTTTTTCTCACCTGGTTGTGCTGAAACATATAACTGTGTTTTGTTGGCATAGCAGTGGAAGTTTACTCAGTGTTTTCAAATAATATTACCCAGAGGTAACATACACAAAGAGAAGAGCAGGGGGCCTAAAATTGAGCCTTGTGGTATACCAAACTTTACCTTGATTCATGTAGAGAAATCAACATTTATCTACAAACTGATATCGATTAGTCAGATAAGATCTAAACTATGAAAGGACCGTTCCCTTAATTCCAACATTTTAAAAATATTATTTCTAAATGTCAGTGCACAGTTACTTGCATGGAGCCTGCAGGAAATCAACATCATGACAAACTTTTAAAAAAGCATGCTGGGCCATACTTGGTTGCATTGTCACCTCCTCTGCACATTTCCAGTGGCTGATAAAATAGAGAGGGAAAAAAGCTGCTGAGTTTTTCTGCTTTCAGAGCAATCTCCAGCAACAACACCATCAAATAAATGGCCTGTATCACAAAAATATAAATTATTAGATTTCTTATGAAGGACAGTGAGGCTTAGGAAAACATACACAGGTTGTACTATGATGGTTCGGTAGAAAAAGCATTCTGTTATACCTCTAATTTAGTCTAAAGTGCTTCTTGGACAAATAAATTATTACTGCCCAGTTGAATAGCTTTACAGATGTTTTAGCCAGATGGCTTATGACTTCTGCACAGTACTGTAGTTCAAAAAAGTGTTGGTCCAAATGATCCATGAATTTAGACATACAGCAAGGATGTGCTGTTAATGTAAATTAAGATCTTACCAATTTCCCTAACAGCAAGCCGCTTGTTCTTCTCGGAAATGCTCATAGGTTTCTGAAGGACAAAGTTATTTAACCCAATATGATACACAGAGGAACAATTATTATCTCTCAGAATATTTTTTGTCAGTGTATAATTGTACTCAGTATGCTTTTCTATGTTGTTGATGCAGCTCAGATTTTCATAATTACTAGGCTGTAGGAGACAAAGCAATTATCACAGCAAATCCATGTTTACGTGAAGGCGAATGATCACAGAAAAAGCGACGTGCTGAGGAGATGTTTGCTTTCATAAGATGTTTTCTTTATGCTTTGGATCACAGGCCACAATATTAATGAGGGTATATTTAAAAGAGTTTTAGCAAATGGCATAAGAGCTGCTTCTGAAAATCTATATACAATTATATGCAAAGGTTGGAACACCCTCAGAAAATTACATATTTTGTTAATTTTCTAAATAAAAATATTAAATCCTGTATAAGGACAAAACTTCAATTTCACATTTTTGCAACAGTTTGCAAATCTGTGAATCCATGGATTTTTGTTGTGTATATGCATATACAGAGGTGTTTGAAAGTGTGGGAAATGTTAAATATTTCTTTATAAATATAGTTTAAAACATTATCTAATTTTCACATAGAAAAGAAGTAAAAGTAGATAAAGAGATCCCAACTAAACTAATGAGATATCTAAGAAATACTATATTTGGAGATTTAATTGTTAGCAAGAATATTCCAATAAAACATATGTGTGAGTGGCAAAAATATGTGAACCTCTAGGATCAGCAGTTAAATTTAAAGTGAAATAAAAGGCAGGGAATCTATCATATTCTGATCTTCACAGCACATGTTTGTGGAAGTGTATCATGGCATAAATAAAAAGATTCCTGAAGGTCTCAGAAAGAGTTGCTAATGCTCATTGGGCTGGAAAATGTTTCAAAACCATTTTTGAAAAGTTTAGACTACCTCTAGCCACAGTCAGAGAGATTATGTGAGAAAGTCAAGGAAATTGTAACCCTCCCCAGGAGTGGCTAACCAGCAAAGATCACTCAAAGAGCAAGGTGCATAACAGTTCATGAGATTTCTTAGAAACCCAGTATAACTTTTATGCAACAAAACACCTCTCTGAAATAGGCTAATGTTAATTTTCACAATCTATAGAACATGCATGTCAAAGCTGCAAGAACAGAGCCACTGTTCTCCAAAAAGAACAGTGCTGCCAAAAAAATATGTGGAGAAGCCAGGAGGCTACTGGTAAATGAGGTCAGTTAGACAACTGAACCCAAAAAATAACCTTTTGAATTAAACATTTTTCATTAAAGGAAAGCACTGCATTACAGCATAAGAACATCTGAAGAACTTCTGATTTTTAAAATATGGTGTATGTGGTATCATGGATTGGACCAATTTCACTGCAACAAAGTCCACCATTAATGAAACAATGAATTCAGAATTATACCAGTGAAACCTAAAGAAAAATGTCAGGTAAGCTGTCCATAAACTCAGGAGAATCTCAGGAGAAAGTGGATCATACAGCAAGATAAGAACTCAAAGTATGTAATTCTACTAAAGAATTGTAAAAGAATAATAATGTTATGTTTTGGAATGATAAAGTCGAATTCCTCACCTTAACCCAAAAGAAATGTTGAGGACCTGCAGTGTGGAGTTTATGTGAGGAAACCCCAAAACACCCCCGATTTGCAGCTGATAGGTATGGAGGAATGGGATACAATTTCTCCAAGCTGATGTGCAGGACGGATCAAAACTTGCCTCTGTTGCCTCTCTTGTCCTAAACTGCCTCTGCTGAGTGCAGGCATCAAATTGCAGGCAGTGGTGGCCTAGTGGTGGGGAATTGCCCTTGTAATTGGAATGTCAGGTTTAAGTCCTGGCCCAGGTACCACCGAAGTACCGTTGAGCAAGGTGCTGTCTTGCTACACTGCTTTCTGGGGCCTATGGATAGCTGCTCCATATGTGAATGGTTTAAATGCAGAGGTTGTGGTGCACTTTGTGTGATGGGGTGTGTTTACATTGACAAATAGTCACTTTCACTAAATTCTAAAAGTGTTTATATTTACACAAATAACATTTAAGTTATTCTTTTTGGTATTCTTGTCAATTAGGAAATGTGTTGCATAATATTCTCATTATTTTACCTGTTCCAAAGATTTCTCAGTGTTTTCCTGATGTTAAATACATTTTGCCAGAATCTCTTATTACAAAATATAAAATTCTATGAACAGGCAATTTTGCCTTTGCCAATCCTGAAACTGGACATTGTTAAAAGTTTTGCTTACTGCACATAGCTCCAGTACATATCACCATAGCTACAAACAGCTTTCATTTAAAAGTGTTTTTAGTAGATGTAGTGAAATAAAGTGGACTACTTTTTGTCATGTGACTTGAAGGCTGCAAAATTCATGAGGTCCTGGAGGCAGCTCACTTGCTATACATGCAGCAAAAAAAGAAGCCACTAGATGACAGTATATCTCTAATAATAGAGGATTCTTTCAACCCACCTGTATGTTTGAGTCTAGTTTCTCCATATAACAGGGATGGTGAACTCTCACCAAACAGTCCCTATTGCCCCTTTTACTGTATATTGGAGTGTTTTTGGGAGCATTTCTTACTATAACTTAATGCTATATACTATAATATTTTAGGTTCATCCAGTTCATCAGTTGTATTCCACTGTAGATGTTTTCTTATGTGTTCTTTATTAAATGTGCAGTGTCATTTTTAAGTTATGTAACGGGATCAATGTGTCATTTTTTAATGCTTTCCATATATTCTGCAGCAAACAGCTGTCAAGTGAGTGCTGACATCACAACAAGTGGATAAACTGTGTGGACTTTGGCATTATTCCTAAAGTATAGACTTTTTTCCAATTGTTCCTTCAGGTTTTGCAGTTTTGCGGCAACATCTAAAGTGCCGATCTAATAGGATTACTAACCAGCAATGCACAATTATTCACATCATTTTAACAGGCAGTGCACTTTCTGTTTTCTGATTCAATAAGCAGAATCCACCTAGACGTCCAGCCATGTTTTCAGTGTTTGCACCTCTTTTAGTCACACACCCCTACTCATACAACTACGGACTGCAGCCAGAACCTTCACTGTGGCTATGACTTATGTACAGAAATTTAAGTCACTTTTGCCAGCTGGTCTGTGTAGTTCTGGTCAAGCCCCCAGTTTCTCTCTCTCTCTCTCTCTCTTTTTTTTTTCTTCTTTAAAATAAGTGGCTTTGAAAGAATCATCAGGTTTCCATGCTGAGTGCGTGTCTGTCGTCGTAGTTGTCTACCCCTTGGCCCCAGACTCTCTGGATCAGTGGTCTGTGCAAGGTCAGAGGTGAAAGGTCAGAGGTCAGGTGCCCTACGATGCCGTTTGATCAATAGCCGCACTGCAGACTCCCTCCAGTCCTCTGATCCCATTGCCTAAAGCGGAGATTATCCCGCTCACAGGTGCTACTGCTGACAAGTGTGTGTGGGAGAGAGAGAAAGAGAGGGAGTCTGAGTCGGAGAGGTGGTAGAGTTTGAAAGAGTGTGCCTTCCAAATTAGGAGATTCAGTTCTAGATAAGAAATGTCACTTTTAACAACTTTTATTTTCCACATTTTTAACTGATCATCCCTTCAAAAGTGGTTAACAACCCTTAAGAGTGGTTGTTAAAAACTGTATTCCAATTTTGATAAACTCTTTCCAACAGCCCAATGATATTATAAATAAATAAATGAAATATTTGTAATATTTACAAAACAAAAACTGAAAAAAACATTGAAAAATTTAAAAACCATTTGTGATCTGAAGTGAATAAAACATTTACAAATTGGTTAAATTAACTTCTTTTGAAATTAAGAAGGTTTTTCGGTGAAGTTGCTATATTAGAGATATGAGGTTTTGTTCCAGCATTGACAATGTACAATGTACTACCACATAAATGAATAACTGTAATAAAATAATAAATACAATAATTATAATTGCTTCTTATTCTTCCTCTTGTTTTAGTATTTGTTTTTAACTTGAATCATAGTACTATAAAATGAATAAATGGCACATAGTTTCTTCGACCTCTAATAAAACCAAAACCATAGTGTTCGCAACAAAAATCTTTCATTTCTTCACTGTGGCAATTTAACCTGCACTAATTTGGAAACTTATAAGAGCATAAACTCTTCCTGGGTCCAACCCCCAACCTCATCCACTGAATATGTGTCTCCCTTCTGTCCATTTTGTTTCCTGTCTCAGTTGTCACTGTTGCCTGCTAGGTTCATGACCATTGTAAGGACCAGCAAGACAAGCTTTGAGTGAACTCACTAAAGTTTAGTAAGCACGTGAACATTTGCATTACCTCTCGGCTCCTCCATGTATTATGTGTAGGAAATGATTACAGCCTTGGCTGTTTGGGGGTCAGTGGGCCAGCGACAGAGCTTTCACGCTTCAGGAGAGATTGGATAGTGTTACCTCTGAAAAAAAAGTCTCTTGCTTTTGTCTTTTCTATCACCTTCGAGGTCAACCTTCCTTTTAAAGCGAACAAGCAAAGGTCCAGGTTTCTACACACAATTGCTATTGCGCATTCAATTTCCCTGTAGAACAGACACACACATACACACACACATGCACACACTGAGAAGGCTATACTCTTCTGCAGCTTTCTCCCAAAAGAAGTCTTTTGTTCCATGCTTTTCTCATGACCTTTGACCGTTAGGTATCAGTCGGGTGCCTGTGTAGAGCTTAAAGGTATCCCCCACCTTGTCACACACTGGTACACACTCGCTCACAAATAAGGAAATGGTGAGATTTAGGAAAAGAGGTCAAACTGCTGAAGTAAATTCTGGGGCAGGGACAGGGCTGGCCTTTTCAGTGCAAAAATAAATAAAATTATAAATGTGAGCAAAGTGTTGGTACAGTATATATTTGAGCTATCGGGCTATAAAATGTTTGCTACCTGTAAAAAAAACATGGATGTGTCTTAAATAGTTATTTTTTGTAACTTTCCTGAAAAAAATTTGCTTGAAATTATTAAAGGCTTGTAGCTGCCGGCTCTCTCGTTCTACTGCAAATTGGGTCCTTCATCAACTTAGGGTCACTTATAGGTGGTCTCTGTTCACAGACAACTGCAACACTCTGGTCTGTGTGTGTATGGTGAGATAGCTTGTTTCCTCAAAATCAAAATATGATAAAATCTTGCATTTGTTTGCAGAAAAAAGCTTTTTTTTTGCAATTTGGGAGAACACTAGATGTAGAACTTTAATAATATCATAGAACAGACTGAGTTCGTTTCAAGAGAACATAGTTCCTCCTAAGGTTTCTTCCTCCAGCAGAGTTTTTCCTTGTCTTTCGTCACCTCGGTTTACTCATTAGGGCTTCGGACCTGGATTCTGTAAAGCTGCTTTGTCACAACATCAGTTATAAATAAAGTGCTATTTAAATAATATTGACTTTATTTTAATTGAATGAAACATGTCCCCTGATTTTTGATTAAAAATCTTCCTTTGAAATCTGAGTGCAAAGAACTAGAAATGTTGAGCCACATGAAGGCATTTGATATTGGGCTCCCAGTATCTTGTAATATTCCTCTGTGGGTTTCCCTGTCAGCACTGAGTCCTTGAAATCGACCATACCCTGCAACCCCCCAACCCCCATCCTCTTAGGGTGATCCCAATTGATGGGCTGAGAAATTTAAAGTTAATTTAAGTAGCCCTCAGGCATGGCTATACACTCCATAGTGCACTATTTCAGTGAAGTGGAGGAGATTTCAAACACTGAGTACAGTGTCTGTGTAGTCCACTTAGAAGGGAACTACTAGGGTGATTGGAATGTAGCTACTGCGTATAGATGTATACCACAGTCTGCCAAGTCCATCCATCCATCCATTTTTTTAAACCGCTTCTTCCGTATCCAGGTCACAGGGAAGCTGGAGCCAATCCCAGCTGACTGCGGGCCTAAGGCAGGGTGCACCCAGGACAGGAGGCCAACCCATCACAGGGCAACACATAGATACACTGTTTATACACACATATGGGCAATTAAGAACATCCAATCAACCTACTGCAAGCCTTTGGACAGTGGGAGGAAACCGGAGCACCGTTGCAGACTCTGCACAGAAAGGCACCTGTGGCTGAACCAGGGATTGAACCCAGGACCTTCTCGCTGTGAGGCGACAGCGCTTACCACATTAAGAAAATAAATATAAGTGTAAGTCATTTTTTTAATTGTTACTTTTTATGTACAGTTAACACTGAAATGAGTGAATTAGGTATTTAATCTGAAATATGCTTCATTTTTCAACTTTTCTCTTTTCTAAGGTTATTTCAGTAATATTATACATTACAACATACTGAAAATGTTTTGATTGCAAATACAATAAAACAAAAAAAAATCTAATTACGAATACAGCAAGAATAAAAAAAATATGTTTTTTCAAAGCAACAAATGAAGCCCTTCCCCCCAAAACTAGAGACTATAACAAAAAAAGTGGACATTTATTAACAATGTAGACAAAAGGTACTGACATCACACACAAATTACTCCTAGTGGTGCAAATAAACTTTTGTAGATTTATTTGTGTGCGTGTGTGTGTCTAGCTGGCTGATGCCCTGAAGTTTTGTTCCAGTGGTTGAAAGGTCGTTGTTCGAAAAGTTGCAGACATGATTGTTTTGGGAACCTAGGGCGTAGCAAGCGAGGGAACGAGAGAACGAGGAAAGCGAGGGAGCGAGGAGTCTCCTCTTCTTTCCCCGCCGTCCACAATAGTCAATGAGATTGGCATGCAACTCAAAGGAGAGAGGGGGAAGTGGGGCGTGAGGGACTTCGGTGAACTTCCAACTTGCCATCTTTTCTAAAAGAAAATGGGAAGAAAGCTGTAATATAAAGGTACCTCCCCTGTTCATTTACGTTATTGAGTTTGTGTGGACTGCCGCTGGAGGCGTGGGATGACCTGTGGCGCCTCGTTTGTTTACATAGTTATCTGTGTATGAAATGTGATTTAACCTTTCTCTGTATGAGTGCGTTCATGTATCAATACTATGTAATGTCGGTCTTTAATAATTTCTAACTTAAAAACACATTAGCTCGCTATTTATATAGGCAATTTAGTCCAATGTTATTAAAATTTGATTTGCTCAATTTCACAACTAATTAGCTCACGTAAGCAGTGAAGAGATGAAAACCTTTTTTAGATCATGAATCTTCAGCACACACTTTGCTAAAATGATGCTTCTTTCACTGCTTTCTCTGCCTGGTTTAAGGCTGAACAAATAGAAACAAGCATTAGTTAAACGCTCTGAGTGTACATTTGATTCTAGTGCGGGCCTTTGACGTTAAAACTGAGAGCATACCAAAACATAAAACCTAAGCTGACCCTAGTAGCAGGATCCCCCCCTCCCCATTTTTAAAATAGCAATTAAATTAAGACTTTTAAATTAAAAGCCTTTCTAGCATTTTAAAATTAAATTGTTATAGCAGGGGAGGCATGGTGCAGTGTTAAGCACTGTTGCCTCACAGCAAGAAGGTTCTGGCATCCCGGGTTGGCCACAGGTGCTTTTATGTGCTGAGTGTGTGTGAATGGTTAGTCTCTGTGTTGCTGTGATGGGTTGACCTCCTGTCCTTGGGCCCTTAGTCAGCTGGGTTTGGCTTCAGCTTTCCAGTGAACAGAAATTGAAGAAGCAGTTTAGACAATGGATGGGGGGATGGATGTTGTACCAATGTGGTTTCTATTTAAGATGCTTGAAATATCGGTTTAAGAATGTAATCATTAGTAATATAATTCTGTAGCATATTTCACAAACCAGCAGCACAACCACAACTAACTCGTCTGTTCAGTATTCTAGGTTTAGAATGTGAATATGTGAATATTATGGGCTTCTGGGCTAAAATATCTAGGCTTCATTTAGTTAAACTAGTCACAATCACAATATTGGTGAGAAAATTCATCATTGGATATTTTCTCTAACTCATTCAAAGCTAAGTCATACAAGTCTTTGGATTTTTTTGGTCACTTTTTTATTGAAAAATCGGCAAGCTACAGGCAGTACAACTGAATGCTGACTACATTTTCCTTGCTGAACCTAATTATTCCTCTAATCCTATTATTCTCCAAGCTAAATACACCCTAAGACCAAAATTCATATGTATGTCCAGATCAACTGGGCTTTTTGAAGCCCTGTTAACATTATCCCAAGTCTTGTCCTGAAATCTCCATATTTCTGATGTAGGCATATATTTCTGGCCATTTACATGATCATAATTAGTTTTAATTGTTTAAATGGATATAATGTATTCCCCTCCAGGGAACACTTTAAGTGTTACATGATGGCCTTATTCTTATCTCTTCTTCTGGGGGCACTGCTGGTGTAAGTGCTGGTCTGGAGCCAGTTCTGCCTTGGTGTCATTTGAGATCTGGCCTGCATTTCAACAGGTTTGAGAACCAAATGTTATGTAGCGGAAATCTAGCAGTTTTTAATTTTAATGGGGAGAAACATGGTGGACAGAAGGCATCTGCCTTACTGGCTTTTAATAAATGTACTTTTAAAGTTGTAGCACAATGCATTTGAATGTTGTCTGCATGCAGTAAACAGCATTCACATCAGATGACAACTGTATTTCATACGACAGGGAGTAGTTGTTTTTGAGTTCACTCTTCCACAGACCACTGCTGGCTTGATTTTTTTCAAAATCGCGTCTCTTACAGCCTGTACTATAGCCACTGAAATCAAACTTTCGAACCAGCAGTTTTGTGGAGCCGTGCCAGTTCATTTTTGGCACCAGTCTTTTTTCAATTAATATATACAGAATGCATGCTAGATTTGGAACAAGCACCGGCACCAGTTTAGTGGGAGAGAGGTAGAAGATAAGAGAATATTTATCAATAAGAGAATATTCTATCAACTCTGTTTCAAGAGACAAGTTCCTAAAAGTCAAGGAAATTTACTCAATAATTTCTTGCAGACCTGTAATACCGTAGACTTCCAGAGCTGTCTTAGTGAATAGTTTCCTCCTAGGTAAACCGCAACTTTTATTTATTATTAATATTCTGATGACCTGCACCGTGTGGTTTTAAGGTTTAGGATTTTAAATGTGGACCATAAAAATTCAGTTAGATTTATAGCTCATTTTCCCCAGAATTGTAGAATAGTTTGTTTTAGCTATAGCTGATATGGATGGACTAATTCTAAGACCCAAATAAAGCACCCTAATTTGTAAACTTAACCTGGGGAGGAAGTGACATCTTACTCACTTGTCTGTACTAATCCGTATTAGTGCTCAGTTCGACAGATGAACTTTGTGTCTTTAAAGATATGCAAAATGCTCAGTGTTTTTTAAGTCATAGGGGATAGCCTTCTAGCATTTTAAAATTAAATTGTTATAGCAGGGGAGGCATGGTGCAGTGTTAAGCACTGTTGCCTCACAGCAAGAAGGTTCTGGCATCCCGGGTTGGCCACAGGTGCTTTTATGTGCTGAGTGTGTGTGAATGGTTAGTCTCTGTGTTGCTGTGATGGGTTGACCTCCTGTCCTTGGGCCCTTAGTCAGCTGGGTTTGGCTTCAGCTTTCCAGTGAACAGAAAATATTGAAATATTGCAAATCTGAGGACCGTGTTTAACTTTGTTGAATGGAAATTACAGAAGACGTTTCCCTTGCCGCTTGTCTCGTTTTATGTCAGATAAATATGAGAAATATGAGGCCTCCTCCCACACGAAGAATTAGCATATAGTGTTTGAATCGAATCAATCAGATACATTTATGTGCAATTTTAAATTATTTTAGGACCATTCAAAGGCCATTTGAGAAGATTAAATGCCTTTTTCACATCCAGATAAAGCGAGCCAGAGGCAGGCAGGGTCTTATGTTTTGCATTCAGTATGTGTAGGAGCCTGTGAATATTATCTGAGGGGAGACGTCTCTTAATAAAGCCTGTTTGATCTGGGCTGATAATTTTCTCATCCACTTTCTCAAGTCTTTGGAAGATATCCTGAGGTTGGCATTCATCCGTGAGTTTGGATAATGATTCGCACAGTCAGGGCAGCGCTATATTTGGGTATAACATTGATCCCATCAGTATTTTGATCCTATGGAAGCGTATATTTTGTTAAGCCACGTGTAGTGCTAAACATACTGGTTCATGAGTACCCCAAAGCGCTAGGTAGAGTTCAATAGGTATGCCTCTTGTTTGCAGTTTTGATTGCTTTAAACAGCTCATCCAGCATAATAGGAGAGTCTAGAATGTTGGTGTCCTCTCTTGACAAAGTGAGGAGGTCATCATCAGTTCAGTTCACTTCAGTTCAGTTTTATTGATCATGTGTAGGTTAACGCTGGGTCAACAGTACAATGAAGTGGGTTGGATGAGGAGAACCAGTAAACTGTGCAGTTAGAACATGTATGGAATGAATATAAAAATATACAAAATAGCAAAGGAAGGGCTTGATACTCAATTCTTTCACCAAGAAGGAAGGAATGTATATGACACATTACAGTGTAAATCCAGTTGCCCAAAAAGTGACCAGTGCATTTAGCAGTATTGCACATGTACACAGAGTAGAGTATCTGCAGAAGGAACTGAGACATTCGCACATATTTCTTTAAAGTAATGTTGGGGAGCATCTTTTATTTTCACTGTTGAAGATACTACTCTAGGGTTAAAACATTTTAATGTTAATATGCACCTTTTCTAGTTGTTTGAGGGTCAAGATTTGACTACCTTCTGCATAATACCTTTGTTTGGGTATATGGATTGTTGTATTTGGCCTGAATTCGGACACTCCAGGCCCAAGGTCCCTTAAACTTCTAGAACTCTTTGACCGATCACAAACTGAGGTGATTTCAGATTACACGTCTCTTCTGTGCCTATCATCAATCAAAGTCAGACTGTTCGGCACTCTGAGGCCCTCTGAGGCCCTCTGACACACAAGCTGGCTGAAAAGGTTCACACACATACACACACACACACACACACACACACACACACACACACACACACACACACACACACACACACACAC
>JBBPDA010061256.1:0-13220 GCA_037974385.1 Arnoldichthys spilopterus | reverse complement strand
ACACACACACACACATACACACACACACACACACACACACACACACACACACACACACACACACACACACACACACCATGACATCATGACATGCTCTGAATGAGACGGGATGTGGCACCGCGCACTTCTGTAGAGTGGCACAAATCTGATTTGAACAGTGAAGTAATCAACCGTTCATTATGAGCATAAACGCTTACAGTGTGTAAGGACCATTGCTTTCTTACGTAATGTACAGTCTCCCTGCAGGTTCTGTAGTGTCAGTAAAGAAGGACGGAGAAGAGAGGAATCGGAGGCAGTGAACTACAAGCTATGTATTCAAAGCACAACTGTGTGATTTGATTCAGGCACTGTGGCCGTAATCATGGTTCACCCTCCGTACTGAGCTAAAGCGCTAGTGGAAGAATAGCTGTATGATTTGAATCAGTGTGTATTGTAAAGCTTCCCTTCAAAACAGCTTGGAGTCTAAGGCATTTCAGAGTCACATTCTAGATCACCCATAACAAGCATTAGCCACAACAAGCATTTAAAGTGAAACCTGTGTCATTTACACAGCATATATACTGCAAGAATGCAGGTCAATCATTTCTGTTTTGCATTCATTGCCATGCTTATGCCAAAAACATAACAGATGCAACATTTTAAATTGCAAATTAAACAAGCTTGACTTAAACATCTGAGATCACGAAGCTTCAATAAATAAAAGAAATGGAAAACACTGGCTATTGTTTGGTTAACCTTCTATTAGAAGTTTGCTGAACTCCTAAGCCAACCAGGGGTACTTACTTTCTTAAGTTGAACTCTTAAGTTGCATGATTTTTTATAGTGAGTTTGCACTGTTAATCTGTGCACAAACCTAAGATAAATGAACAATCAGCAGCTGTTTACATATAATCAGTCAGTTCTGCACAAGGTAGTTGTGAAGACAGCTGTTAGTCATTTGACAGTTACTACACTGTGGATAAAGATTAGTCTCCTCTATCTAACTAGCCCACTAGTAAATGTGAAGGAGTTGTTCCTCCAAAAACACTCAAATGTTATTTGCTCTCTTTGTTCTACTCAATTTCCAGAAAATTATGTTTGTAATCCCCCCATTACTGCTGGCTTAGTAGGTAATCATTAAGTGTCACTTCACTAGTTTGTTTTTGCATCGCTTGCTATTAGAGTGACATGCTCATTCCTCTGAGGAATTGAACAAAATGTTAAGGCTCAAAGGGACAGCGAAGGAGAAGAAAAGCTAACTTCTGTAACATGAAAAAAACAGCAAACATTCTGACCTACATAAACATATTCTGAAGCATTTGAGTGAGTTACGTTCAAGGAAAAATTACATTTACTACAGTTTTTTGAATGATTAATAAACAGACTCCTTCTTTGCAATGCTACACAGATGGACTGAATCTGCCCAAACAGGAGACACACCAGACGAGGAAACATAAAAATTAAGAAGAACAGGAGTTCCACGTCTCCATGACAACCTGAGCCCTTTCTGTGCTCCAACATTGCAAAAAAAACAACCCTTCCAGGTCCTACATGCTACAATCCTTTTTAAAGTCTTAGAAATAATCTTTAACACCTACAGGATGAATTGCCCTGTAGAAATTACAACTTTGTGACAGACCCTGTCACCCTGACAAAAGGGGGAGTTAGAGTGTACATGTGTAGGTATTAAAAAAAGGAGAAAGACTTTAGGGTGAATCTTAATCTCTGATGTCTCTTTAATTTCTCTCTCCTCCGTCCTTCAGCCAGTGAGCAGAACACTGTGCATATAAATTCTTTAAACACGCTCAGAGGAATTGAAGAGCAAGGAGGCGTCAGTAGTGAGGATACACATGTTTATAACATTAACACCACCTGCCTAATATTGCGTAGGTCCCTCTCATGCTGCTGAAACAGCTCTGACTGTGGTGCACTGTGCATTCAGAGACACAGAGTCAGCATTAACATTTTGTGGAACAGGAGCTCCTCTGTGGGATTGGATCAGATAGGCTAGCTATTACTCCCCACATGCATTAGTGAGCCTTGGGTGGTTATGACACTGTCACTGATTCACCAGTTTTCCTTTCTTGGATCACTTTGGGTAGGTATTATATACTGCATACCTGGGCGATTCCACAAGACCTGGAGTTCTGGAGATGATCTGATTCAGTCATATAGCCATCACAATAAAGCCCCTGTCAAAGTGGCCCATATCCTTACATTCACCTATTTTTCCTGCTTCCAGCACATCATCTTCAAACTCTGACTGCTCACTTGCTGACTAACCATTGTAATAATCTAACTAGATAGTCAATATTATTCACTTTACCTGTCAGTGGTGTTAATGTTAATACTGGTGGTGTTAATGTATATAACTGTATCATGGCATGTAGCTCAATGGTAAAACATTTTTCAGCTCCACCCTGTGCTTTTATATGATTACAGTAATGAAGTGGTACTGTAAAAAGATGAGGAGAGTAAATTAAATCATTTGTGTGTCTAAAAAACAAGACAGATGATACCAGGATAGGACAGGTCTACAGCATGGGCAGATGCTTTAAACCCAGTAATGTGTAATAAAAGTGACTACAAAGTGAAGGACATCTGTGACATTTGTAAAATGTGTTTGAGGCCACATCTGCCCTTGCATTTTTTCCTAGGACCCTCAGGGGGAGAAGCTAAGATGAGAAAAAGATGCACAGAAAGAAAGTATACAATCTATACAATCCAAATTTTTAGGCTTTCTGAAAACAAGAATGCAATAATGGTTCAAACAGCCCCAAACAGCCTGAAAAAATCACACATATGAACATATTTCTGCCTTATCCATGAAGACGCTTCCATAATGCAATGCAACAGCTGCTTACACACTTAGAGGCAACAGCCCAACACACCCAGGCAGTGTGTTTACCTGTCAGTGTGCATACTAAAACACTGATAAATGAGTGTGAGGCAAGCAGATTACCTTTCTTTCTTGTTTAAGCTGGTTGACTAACCTTGATAACTTAATTACTAATTTATGTAGCTATGTGTACTGGATACTGCAACAGTAAATTGCCTTCAACGGATCTTTAAAGTTTTGAGTAGTGGATTATACCTGTTTGAACCTGTGAGGTCGGTAGCTGCCAAATATTAGAATATATCGGTGATTAAATTTGCTGCTTGTTTCCCCCTCACGATGATAACGAGCTTTGGTCTGGCTCAAGCATGTTTGGTCAAACTTCTGTTTGCACCCACTTAATGGGTATGGGTAACTGATAAAAGTACAAATAAAAGTTTTTTTTCTGACAAAGTTAACTGTATTTTGTTACACAATTACACAATAATTTAGAATTTAATGCTGCAACAAACTCAAAAACAGAGTTAAAATAAAATTGAAAAGTGCACAGAACATTCAGGTAACACCTGTCAGGAAGATTCAACATTAAGCATGCTAACTGGTAGTAGGTTATGTGTCCTGACTTGGAATAAAAGTAGTATCCATCAAAGGCTTAGTCTCTGCAAGCAAGGATGGGTTGTGGCTCACCCTTTTGTGCCAAAATTCATGGGAGAATTGTTAGTTTTTATTGTCAGTTCAAAAGGAAAATTTCTCAATGCAAGACTGCAGGTCTTTCAGCATCTACAGTACATAATATTGAAAAGATTCTAGGAATTCAAAGACACTTCAAAAGGCAAGGTTGGAAACCACTGTTGAACGCATATGATCTTCGAGCTCTCAAGCAGCACTTTTGTCAATACTGTGACAAATACAGTCCACATTTCAGCTTGTTTTGGGAAAAAGTGGGCATGGAGTTCTCTGTGCCAAAGATAAAAGCAACCATCCAGATTGTTATTAGCAAAAGTTGCAAAAGCCAGCATCTGTGATAGTATGGGTTCACATCAGTACCCATGGCACGGGTGAGTTCCATGTATGTGAAGGATTTTAGAGAGACATATGTTGCCATCAAGATGACATCTCATCCTGGGATGTGCATGCTTACTTCAGCAGGACGATGCCAAACAACATTACACATGAGTTACAACAGACTGTGTGTGCTTGACTGGCCTGCTGCCAGTCCAGATTTATCTCTTATTGAATCATAAAGAGGAGAATCAGACAACGGCGACCACAGACTGTTGAGCAACTGAAGTCTCAAGCAAGAATGGACAAAATTATTAATTGCAAAACTAATACAATTAGTATCATCAGTTCCAAAGCAAATAAAAGTGTTATTGAAAGGAAAGGTGATGTAATACAATTGTAAACCTGCCTCTGTCCCAACTTTTGTTGAGTGTGTTAAAGCCATTGAATTCTAAATATGTGTATATATTTACAAAATGCAACAAAATTGGTCTGTAAAACTCCTAAAAACCTCTTATTTGTACTCTTTTCTGTTAAATAAAGGTTTACATTAATTAACAAATCATTGATTTTTGTCTTTATTGCATTTTGGAAAATATCCCAACTTTTCTGGAAATGGGGTTTGTATGAGATTCTACATCAGACAGGAGCCCTTTCCCAAATATGCCCTTTAAATTCCACAAGTAGTGAACTATACCAAGCATAAGGAAAAATTCCCAAGCTCTTTTGGGGTTTCTTCTTTTAGAAAGCTGTGTGTTATAGCACTGTAGACATTTTTGTCAAATAAACAATCAAAAATCAAGCTGAATCATGACCTCAGAACCTCATTATACTGTTACACCCTTGATAATTTGATTTGGGCAGTGCTGTTGTAATCAATCAGGGGCTCACTTTGACAGCTGACCTACAGCACTAACTGACTCTACAAAACCCTTACAAATCTTTCTCTCTCTTTTACACATGTACAAACTCTCTCTTTCTCACGCTGGAGGACATCTGGCTTCTGTATACATACACATCTCATTACTGTGCTCCACTGCACTTTAGCTGGCTAAATTATTCACCAAGATTACGTAATACACACACACTCACACTTTTACTCTTTAGCTGTCTACCCGTATATAGAGGATATCTAGGTAAGGTGGGTAATTCCACTTTTTCCAGCATTTTAGCACTTTTGCTCTCCACAATAAAAGAGAATGAATTGATATAGACAAGGAATCATTGTAATCATAAAATAATAATAATAATAATAATAATAATAATAATAATAATAATAATTCCAAAACATTCCAAAAACAAACATGCATATTCCCTGAGATATCTCTCTGATCTCCAGACATGAACTGTTTCTCTTGTACATATACACAACAAATAACATACAGAATGCTTACTGCTCTGTACCAACTTGCAAAGCACTTCACTGCATGCAATGATGAATGAAACAAGCAAAAATTATATCAATCGGTTCAATAAAGCTACAGTGACTAAGCATGCTCACCTGACCTGTATGCAGAAATGGGTTGAAATCACAGACAGCATGAAAGAAAAGATAGAGAGAGAGTGAGAGAGAGAGAGAGAGAGAGAGAGAGAGAGATAAATAGAGAGAGAGATAGAGAGAGAGATAGAGAGAGATAGAAGAAACAGAAAACTTACCTACAGAAGAGAATTCCCCATGAGTGCAAGGATTTTTAAGCAGTCAGTGTATTACTCTCTCTCTCTTTCTCTCTCTACACACCCCCCTGATACTAGTCTTTATCACACACTGAATCTGTGCCTTTTCCTGTACCAAAGTGCATGTGTGTGTATGTGTGCGTGCGGGTTCTGGATGAGCTCTTATAGTGGATGCGTCTCAGGCGAATGGCAGGATGCTTGTCTGTGTATGAGAGCGAGATGGCGCTCCGAGGTCTTACTGAGCAGACTGTAGTGTGCATATGTGTGTATGTGTGTGTGTGTGTGTGTGTGTTTGTGTGTGTTTGTGTGTGTGTGTACTGTGGTCTTGCTCAGTGCTGGAGAGAGTGAGTACTCATCAGAGCATGACGATGATTGGAGTACTCTAATTGCCTAGCAACCACTCCAGACTCTCAGGGAAGGGTCAGCTGCTAGTTCAGCCCGCCCCCCACCCCTAAATCCCACACTTTAGACAGTGATAAACTGGGACATTTTATTAATAGATTTGGGGTTTTGGTGCTACACTGATGACAACTGATGATGTTTCAGTGCTTCTGAAAAAATCTTAAATAAACTGAACACTGAAACTCACTGGGGCAGTGGTGATGTAATGGTTAGGGAGTTGTCCCTGTGACCTGAAGGTCATCAGTTCACATCCCAGACCGGTATAAGTCCCTGCCAAGCACTGCTCCCCTGGCGCTGCCTACATCAGCTGCCCACTGCTCCTTCAAGGATGGGTTAAATGCAGAGGTCAAATTTCATGGTGGTGCACTCTGTGCTGTGGTTTGGGGTGTTCACAATGACACTTACTCACTTTAGCACAGGACTTTTGGGGATAATGGGAGCAGCTGACGTCTAATGGCTGGAGAAGAGGGCTTGCTACCAGGGTTGTGAGTTCAGTCCCCGGGACTGGTAGTGGAAATGTGATTGGGGTGATAGAGTAAACAGTGCGTTCCCCCTCCAACATTCACAGCTGAAGTGCCATCCACAGCTGAAGTGTCCTTGGGAAAGGCACTTCACCCCCAAGTTGCCCCCCAGGCATAGCTGTATAGGAGCTCCTCATTCTGCTCTGTATGATCATGGGTGCTACAAATTGATTAAAGGCAGAGGACAAATTTACTGCTTACTGTTCGCACTCACTGTGTGAGTGACACATAATCTGACCTTAACTTTCACATACTAGCACTTTCACAAAACACAAACGCAACAAAATCACATCAGATGTAATGGCCAGTTTCCACGCTGAAGTAGGAAAAAGCTGTCTCAATAATTTAGTGTGAGTCTGCTATTCGGGCTGAACATATAGATGTGCTCTACTCTCCAGATTCAAAATTCATACACTCAAGACTTTTTACACAACAACCCATTCTTTAAGCTGCTGTTCCTTAGAAATGTGGTGCTGTGTTTAACTACCACTATACTGATATTTCTGTTAACTGTAAAATTTACTGACAGTTAACCGGTACAATTTACAAGTTACATGTATGTTAAAACAATAATTCTAAGTTCAGCAAGATGAAAATTAGCTCATGAAAACTTTCTACCAAAATGAGTGCTTGTCTTTTAGCATTTCTCTCCAGGGTTGCATTGAGAAGCATTTGCTACTGCTCATCTCCTACCTAGAAGAACATGGGGGAATCAAGGGAGGACAAGAGCAGGAGAAGTAGAGAGAATTCGCAGTAGTCGGGAAAACAAAACAGTCACTTAAAAGTCATCAAAATAAAGCAACACCTGTCCCAGCGTTCACTCAAAAACACTCCCCTAATACTCCTGGTAGCGAACTGTTGTTTCTACACAGGTACAGTCTTTTTGGAACATTGTAGCTTTCTCCTCTGTGGTTTTAATTTTACATCAACTACAAAATACACAGAATACAAATAAAAATACAAAATACAAAAAATACAACACAGAATTTAAAGTATAGTAATATTTCTTTAAGCTGTTCTCCCTTTCTTTTGAGAGGTTTCTCTTATCTCCTCCATTTCTGGGAAGCCAGCAAGAGTAGCTTCTGGCTCACAGATGACACAGCCCTGGTCCATCTACCAAGATGGGCCCCACTATAGCTTAGTTCCCCTAAATGTCCTTTCCATCCATTAAATTAATGCTAATGTTTACAACACAGAACAATAAAGTTCTCTTTGGTATCATTTAAACAGAAGAAAACAGAAGAAATCAGCACAAGCTTGTCAGGTTCTTGTAGAAAAAAGTACCAGAAATCAAAAACCATGGCCTCATTATTCCCAATGATTTTATTTTATTAACTTTATTAAATCAAAAGTAAATATTATGAGATACTGTGATTCATTGACATAGTTGGGTAGTATTGTTATATTAAATTTTGACAAAACCGCCAAGCAACAATAAAAGCAAAGGGCAGAAGCTTAACTGAAGACCCTGAATGAGTATTCTGTAAAGGAGATACAGACGTGCTATTCCTGCTGGCTGCATTAGAGCTGAGAGAGATAGACTCTTCTGCAGACACAGGCTCTGCTGGTCCATTTGCTTGCATTAAAGCCTCTCTCTGCCTCTATAAAGGCTTTATGGGCCACAGAGCCATACAGCTTCAAAAGGGAAAGCTCTCCTTCAAAACCAAAAGCATAATCACCAATCAGATGCCGCCAGCTTTGAAAAAGAAATGAGTTATTTGACATACAAACAGGTGCTGCTGGTTTTTGTTAGAGCCTCTTTCTTTGCAACATGATGAGCATTATGTTGTGTGTCTCTATGTGAATGGGCGTCTCTATGTGAATGGGTGTCTCTATGTGAATGGGTGTGTGTGTGAGTGTGTGTGGATGATTATTTTATGCACATAATATCATAAATCTGCATTGATGGCACATACTGTCTGAAGGTTATACCAGAATTACTCACATTATATAAATGCTGAATATGTGTACAGGTATGAAAGTGCATGTGAATGACTGCATGTGCACATTTGTGTAGCTTAATAAGTATTAATATTTGTAGGTAAGTTAAAAGGTCCATATGGAAATCAAAATCATCTTTTTTTAGATAAAGAATTTTTTTTCCTCCCACCTCTATTAAACATTCTATAAATTTCAAAATGTACCATGCAAAAGAGAGAAAAGAGCTCATTGACATGTGACAGTCTTAAAGGCACAGTAACAAAAACATCCTGTTTAAATCCATGAGATACAGAGAAGTTGGTAAATAGTTATGTCAAAATGAATTACAATCATTTTTAGTACATAAAACCAAACAAAATGAAAAAATGAAAAAAATGAGGGATATGGGTCTGTGGGATATGGGTCTATGGATATGCATATATACACATCATAGACTAAATGTACCAAATGAAGTAAAAGACATAGCTGAGCTCTATGCATGATGTAAGTTACAAGTAACTGCAGTTCCACAGTGAACGGCTCAATTACCATAAACAGACTTTCTTGCAAACCTGAGCTGAATAACAAAAAAAAAAATCAATGAATAACGTCTCCCTTTCAGGTTTAATTGAGGGGTATGCTGAAGTATCCATTTACATTAAGATTAGATAGTGCCACACACACACACACACACAATAAATGCAGGGTCTTTCAAGTGAAATTAGAAGTGTTCATTGCACAGAGCTGCCTAGAATCGCTCTCAACACTCTTTATTGTTTCGTTTGAAGAAGAGAGAAAAAATTGATATCTAAGTAACATGGATTTAGACCTTAGAGGTCCAATATTCTCCTTTGAAAGGAGACTCAAAGCTGCTGATATAGCATTGCTAATATAGCTTCTGAGACACAGATGTGATTGTCACAGTTTTCCTTGGTTATACAAGTCTAAGCAATTCTCTCATGTTATATTAGAGTAGGAAATATATGAAATGTTTTAATTTCATATTCAGGGCAGAAAAAAGTCAGTTATCAGTTATTTAAAGGTAAAAAAAAATTCTTTGCTACTGTCTGGAGTTTTGAATCACCTTTTCCAGTAATATGAATCCATATCCTTACTGCTGCAACAGTAATACAGTTTTTACTGCTGTATGAAAAATAGAAATTGTAGATTTAATGAACACTTTAGATTTATAATTATTAACAGAACCAGAGACAGACATCTGATGATTAAGAAAGAGTAACATGAGACTTGAGAGTGACTTTATAATAAAAATAATATCCAAAATGCCTCTAGTTTAAAAGTGGTAATCAAATCTCAGAACTGATTATGTGTTATGAAATATTGATTAATAGATAATTATAGTATAAAATGAAGAATGAAATGAAATTTTGAATAAACATCTTAAAATACCTTCTGGTGTATACCTGATAGTATTCCAATCTTCACTGTATAGGTTACTATTGCATAAAATGAAAGAAAGTGGGTGAAACTGGAAATGACTAAAGAAAATTCAGAACATCCTACAGTTGGACCTGTCCTTTTCTTTAAGCAGGGGGAGGCTTCTTAAACAGATTAACCTGCACTGTGGTCTTCCATGCACAGAACACCTTTGCTGGTCAACATAACATTTAATTGTTTTACATAAACAAAAGTAGTAATGAAAAAAAAAGATTTTTGATTATTAATAGCGTAAAAGAAAGAAACTGGACTAACAAAAACACAAAGGAACTTAACAGTACATACATAACTGACATAAAACAGTAGAACCTACCAGGCCACAACAAACATAAGGTATAAATTACTAGTTTAAAAAAATAAATAACCATAGAAGGAGATTAAAAACAAGACGCAGATGTGGACATGCACGACTATGCAAGGCTAAGGCAGGACAAACAGGGCCGACACACATGGCTACATAAACAACAATGACACATGGCTACGAAAAATAAACAGCGACTCTTGGACAGAACTGGAGAAAACACAAATATATAAAAACTAAGGATGAAACTGCGGCCAACTTCACGCTAAACTTTAGGCTTATTTTAGGCACATTACAGTTTACTGGACTTATACAATATACAAAATACAGCAAACTACAGCAAAGATATACTGTACTGGTAGCATCCTTGTCTTATACCCCCATGCATTAGGCTGCATAAGAACAGTGAGAAAAAAGTAAAGGCACCACAAAAATGATAGTGTACGGGCCACAGGATGGCCAAAAAAATTTTCAGCTAAACACAATGCTAAAAGTACTTTATTGCTGTGTATACATATAGCTGTGGATATAGCAAAGATTCTGGAATGTGTGGAGATTTTTTTATCAGGCAGTCTGTGTAAACATTGTGTCTGAGCCTAAAGGTCTTTTTACATACAGCAGGATTATTTTCTGCAAATTTATCTTGTGTGAAAATATTTTTTTTCAATTAACTATGCCATGACTAGGGAACTTCACATCAAAGACAAATGTTCATGTGAAATAAGTGAAAGAAAAAGGCAAATTTTTTCAACCAATCAGGATTGTGGAACCTCCAGGTTTCTCCTGTTTCCCACAACAATGATTGATGGCTTTTATTCTCTCACCCTGGTGTTTTCCATCAGTTTATATATTTTATAAAAATCTTACCTCAAACACACAGCTAGTCGTGGTTCTGGGTCGATCAGTTTTCTGAAATTGCTCCTCAGCCTCTTCAAGGCTTGGAGCATCTCCAACATCTCCACAAACTGAGCCAGAAACATTCTAAAGTAGGTCTAAAAGTGGCTGTGAGAAGAGTTTTAGCTCCTGAAGTGAGTGAAACTCAATGCTTTCTTTCCTGCTTCTCAGTATAGGACGGATTGAAAATTTCCTTTTTTTTCTTTAATTTTGTTAAAAAATAAACACTGTCACTCATCAACTCCATTTACATGATTTGTGTTATTTTTTCCTTTTTTGCATAATTGTGTTGCATTTAATGTGTAATCTAAATGTAATTTAATGTGTTTCATTTCATTCGTGCTGCACTGTATGTGTCATGTAGTTGGGGTGATTGCAGGCAGCAAGCGCAGCGATGTGGAAAACAAAAGGGTTTTTATTAAAATAAACACTATGTACATAAACTGAGAAAACAAAAACACGAAGCGAGGTAGACAACGACAGGACAACATGAACGAGGCAGGCAGAGCAACAAGAAATGATGCTAACAAACTGTGCCGAGTACACGAAACACAGGGGCTTAAATAATCAACATAAACACAAGACACCTGGAGCAGGGAGGAGAACGGGGAAAGAGGACCAGGTGGGAGGAGGGGCGAAGGCAAGGCACACACAAACACGAGGAATGAACACGTGGCTATTACAACCAAAACATGGACACGTGGAACACAAGGGGAGTATACGTTACAGTATGTAAAAAGACCTTAAGGCTGAAGTCAAGTAGTCTAAAAATATAAAAAATAATAACAATAATAATAATTACATCCTGTGTCCTTTCTGACCCATTTTACCTTAACGTTGATCAGCATAACTTTTGACTGCAGCCTAAGACCAGCTGAAATACAACAGAAACTCTCCTGCGGAGCATACTGTATCTCACCTCAAAACACATGCAATATCTGTCTCTAGAACCTTCTAACAAGCTGTGCACAAATCATGCTTTGGTGATGCTCAGAACATGAGAGACATTGTTGTTTGTTTGTTTGTTTTTAATTACCAGTTTATTTTTTGTTATTTTGTTGCTGCAGAAGCTCAGAGGAAACAAACCTGGTCCTCATAATTAAACAGTACAGCATTCAGTGCATCTGAACCGGCCATCCTGTTATGAAAGAAAACAGTGTATATACTGTTTTATCCGTGACAGTGGAGGCAAGCAGTAACTGATGCACAATTACAGGAGCGCTGTTATATGAGTAAATATAGTGGTATGAAACATTACACTGTTCATGTTTATCATCCATACACACTTGAGGTGAAAGGAAAAACTGTGATTGCAATGTATTATATATATTATTAAAATGTATATAATTTTAATATCATTTAATACACCTTTATTTTGGTACATACATCTACTCTGATAACATTGCAGCTGAAGTCCACAAGATGGTATAAGAGTTTGTACTTCTCTTGTATCACATGCACACTGGAAAAGAAATCAGAGTCACCAAGACGGCTGCAGCGACCATAATATCGTACTGTGGCCTGAACTTTGTAATAATATTGAATTGTTTCCTCTGTGTCAATTCCCGCCCCTACTGCGCACACAAACACACATAAACAGACAACAGTCTGTCTCTTTCACTTTCTATTATGCACACACACACACATGCACACATACACCCTTACACCCACACGTTTATAATTGTGTATGTGTAGAATTTAATATACACATACACACACAATGTGCAAAAGCACACAAACACATACAAAGTTTTAAACGTTGCCTCCTCTGGGACCTCTGTCTCTAATGCTGCTGTATTTATCCCAACACTTACTCTTCAGCTAGCTCTGTCACTTTCAAATACATACAAAATTACTGTGAATATAACTAATGATAGTAAATAAGAAATCTTTTGTCCTTTAAGAACCTCTGCTTAAATGAGACAAAGACCTTATAGGAAGAGTTTTTATATAATATTTATTTACAGTTCTGTGCAAAAGTCTTAGGCACCTTTGTTAACAGCTTAAAGCCATTTATCTTGTTACTGAGTTTCTGTCTGTAGCAAAAACTGTGAAAATTAGAACAAATGTAAATAAAGCAGGGAAAAGAATGAATAATTGTTTTGCTTGTAAAAAGTAGTTGTTGTTGTGTGAGCTGGTGAGAAAAACGTAGGTTTGGCTCCAGATTTCTCCTCCATGCCTCCAGTCATTGCATGGATGTGTGTGAAGCTCCATCAGCACCTGATTTCATCTA
>JBBPDA010061245.1:0-13221 GCA_037974385.1 Arnoldichthys spilopterus | reverse complement strand
TACCCCAAGGCTCAATTTTAGGCCCCCTGCTTTTCTCTTTGTATATGCTACCTTTGGGTAATATTATCCGAAAACATAGAGTAAACTTCCATTGCTACGCTGACGGCAGCAGTGGAAAACAAGCCTCTTGCTTACTTTTAGCTAACACGCATAAAACAATCTTACACACTGACATCCACATACACACACTCCCAGCATCCACCTAGCCAAACAGTATGTGCAAGTGTATCTCCTGCAATGTTCAAAATGCACTGGGTGTAGATATATCCATCCTTGTCCATGTCTCAGGTTCCCAAGCTCTAGAAATGTATTCATGCGTAAAATTATAGATACACAACTTCCTCTTACCTTGAATTAGTCGAGTTTGTTTAATTTTAGGCAAATCTTGTGCTTAACTGTAATGGTGGGGCAGGTTGTGTCTTTATTATCAGGCATACACCAATCACCCATAACATTATGACCACTGACAGGTAAAGTAAATAACATTGACTATCTAGTTATTTCATTACAACGACACCTGTCAGGGGGTGGGATATATTAGGCAGCAAGTGAACAGTCAGTTCTTAAAGTTGATGTTCTGGAAGCTGGAAAAATGTACAAGCGTAAGGATCTGAGCCACTTTGACATGTGCCTTATTCTCATGACTAGACGATTGCAGCCATCATTTTTTAATTGTTTGAAGTGTTAGCTGTGTAAACAAAAGCTCTTAGCGCCAAAACACTGGGAAAATTCACAGACAAATGGTCCAACAGTGAAGTCCAGGCTTTATTGAGGTGATATGAGACAGAGGAAAAACAGAAGGGTTTTTCCGATCATGGCGTCCTCCAGCTTCTCCTGTGCGATCGCAATAATGGTCATCAGCCGGCGTAGGTCACTACAAGGCGTTGCAAATGCAAACAGTAAAAACAAAACCCCTGAAGATGTGTAGCTCATAGGGGAGCTCCTCAGTTGATAGGATCTCTCAATAAGCCCCTAGAACTGTTTGGTCCAAGAGTGCAGATATTCTGAAAATAACACACTTAATCTAAAATAATCCAAAACAACCAAATAAGTACAGTAGTAACATTTCACTACCTTCAGCTATTCACTACTACACATACTCAGTAAGGACAGTCTGCATTGACTCCTACAACTTTTCATTGTTATCACTTGAAGCTCATTCACTAACTTTCTCCTTTTTATTTTCAAATATATTCTTTAACAGCCTGTATGAGCACAGCTAATCTGTGGCAGACAGATAGTTGACTGACTGATGGACTCGGGTGTTATAGTAAGTAGACGTTAGGGTTACACCCCCCCACCACCACCACCCCCCAATTTGCAAAGCAGGGAAACTTGCAGGTGCGTAACTGCGAGACCAACAACTCCATGATTGACATGAACTCAATTTTACTTGTGTGGGTTTCACAAATGTGTGTGTGTGTGTGTGTGGCCTGTGTGTTTTATATGCATGAGGATTCTTTCATTTGTGTTTTATTTGCTTTCTCCGTTCGGGGAGATGAAGCTATTAATATATATGGGCATGAGACACGCGGGGCTGTGGCATGCCTGCAAGCAAGAATATTAAAACCTAGAGAGCATGATAGTGATACCAGGCTCTAGTGTGCCCCCCAACCCCCTTCCTCACACACACACACACACACACACACACGGATAATTCGTTCCGAAGGCAGAGACGATCTGTTGCTGGTTACTGTCGCCGGGAATCGATTTGAAGTCTAAGACCCTGCATCATGTCTTCCTTAGCTTTACTATTCAACAGTGCACTGTTTTAAACTGCAGGCTTATAATTCTTAATAATTACTCTTATGACCAGAGGAACTTCATTATAGCTCTTAGAACCTTTGGATGAAGTTCTCCTTTTTCGTGTGTCCGAACTGCAGGAACTGAGAATGATTATATTTCTTAGAACACTGTTTTAAGGAACGTTTTAGCTGCTACTTCAGGATTGGTACTTTCTCGCACTAGAGGATTCATGTGTGATGTAACTGAATGGTGATTGATCCAGATGGAAGTGTACAGGGCATACAATGCATCCACCATTGTTAAACTGTGTGAAGTGTTCGCTGTTTAAACAGGAGCTCTTAATGCTAATTACTTAAGAAAACACAGACAACTGGACGGACAGTAAAGTCCAGGCTTTATTGAGCCAATATGCCACAGAGGAAATAGAGTGTTTAAGCACCCTGATCACAGTGTCCTCCAAAATTTCCTGTGCAATCGCTATACCAGCCATTGGCTGGTTCACATCACTCCAGTATTCAGTGTAGCTCTGAGGGGGAGCTCCCCAGTGGGTAGTTCCTCTCAACAAGTCCCTCGAACTGTTTGGTTCAAAAGTGACTTAGGTTACTAGAGGTGAACCGTAACTGGTTAATTCCATCCATCCATTCCTTTACTTAAACACTACTTTTGTTTTGGGCTGCAGGGAAGCTGAAGCCAATCCCAGCTGACGGGCCAAAGGCAGGGTTCACCCAGGACAGGAGGCCAACCCATCCTAGGGCAACACATAGACAAACAACCATTCACACACACTCATACCTATGAGCAATTTAGAGAATACAATCAACCTATTGCAAGCCTTTGGACAGTGGATGGAAACCAGAGCAAACCCACGCGAACACGGAAAGAGCTTGCAAACTCCACCAGTTAACTCTTAGTTGCTTATTTCTTTTTTGGGTTTAGTTTCATTCTCTCATGGTAGTTTAATATCTGACTGTTGTAATTTTTCATTTAATTATATACCAAAAGTTAATCAGAAAGAGAACAGAGCCCAAAATTTTGTACAATGTTTTATCTATCCTCAAGAAGTTTTTGGGACATAAACTTTTACTGCAGTCAATTAGTTGAATAAAATTCTTTTACTGGAGTAGAAATTTAGGCTGTACATGCTCTTGTTGAAAAGCTATACAATACTACATTTATATTTTAAGTGAAGTACAAGTGACTATTTGTCATTGTGAACACACTCAGTCACACACACAGTGTACCAAAATGACATGTGACCTCTGCATTTAACCCATCACATGTGCACATCTGGAGCAGTAAGCAGCTGTTTACAGTGCCCAGGGAGCAGTGTAGCATTAGGGTATCTTGCTCAAGGGTACCTCAGTGGTACCCTGGCTGGGACTTGAACCTGCAGCTTTCTGTTTACAGGGACAAGGTCCTAACCACTAGGCCACCATTGATTTCTACATTTATTTATCTGTCATTTGATTAATTAAAGTATTGAATTAATATATTTATTTTTATTTATTGTGTAGACACACACAAAAAAGGAAAGGTTTTTTGTCTGTTGAAGAAAACGCCATGCACTGTTATTAATAAATGTATTTTAGATAATATTGTAGAGCAAAATGTAGTATAAATGAACCCTGAGCAGCATTTTAGGAAATCTTTTAATAACACCCTACAGAAGGTGGTTAGAAATGAACATGTAAGATATCATGAACGCAGACATTTTAGAAACTGATTGCAGATGTCGTAGCTTCTGAAAATGGAGGAAAGCTGGGGAAAACAGTATAAAAATGGGCTCAGAAATAAGATCTTACAGAATGTGCACCATTAGTTTAAATGTAGTCATTAATGCAATAAAGAAAAAGTCACATTTGGATCCTGAAGTTAGAAATAAACATTTTAGTGATGTATAGCACCAGAGACATGCAGAGACATTTACAGGGGCAGGTTGTCAAATGCAGGGTAAAAATGGTCAGGGGTCTGCCACAAACGAATGTTTTTCTCAGAAGTGCCCCCTGTTGTCGTGACAAAGGAATAGCAACAAAGTTTGCCAAGGATGGGACTCGTGGATGACTAACATTTTTGTGTGTGGGGGGTGGGGGAGGTGACAATAAGAGGCATGAGCAGGCAAATAAAAAAAACTACAAAAAGCGTGTCTTGCCATAAAGGGCTCCATGGCCATCAAGTGGTAAACAGGCATAAAAGATAAATGCAAACCCATCCCCACATACACACACAGGCATGTATATTGCCTGACAGGTTTAAGCGGGGCTATAGTTTTGTTAACTTCTGGAAAATATAGTTTGATTAGACATGACTTGAGTTTAACATTGTATTGATTATAGTTGAACTGAAGACATCAAAAAATTTGAACAATGTCCACATTTCATCTATGCCTGAACAATTAATCGTTTTAACATTGAAATTGGAGTTTAAAAGAGTACAATTTTCACATTGCAAGGGCTGCAATTTTAATTGTATCCTGTCTTCTACAATATTGATGAGTTTTAATTAGGGGAGTTTAATAATAATAAGAATAATAATAATAATAATTATGATAATGAGATGTAATCATACAGAGCTTGTGAACTGGGGATCTGACACATATAAAAATAGCAGTCAGGCCTGAAGTAAAAAAAAAAAACTTGACATTTTAGGTGAAAAAAGCCCCTTTGAAAAAAGATTAATCCAAAGAAAAATTACCATATTTAAATTGCAGTCGAAATACTGGTAAAAAAATTTGCAATTGAATTTGAGGATATTTTCCTCAAATTGTTTAGTCTCAATTTCATGATGCAAATCAAATGAAACTCATTCATGTAATTCATTACATCATTTTAAAACTAATTATGTAATTTTAAAGAATTCTGCCATGTAAAAGTGTGTGGGGGGGCACACTGTTTACTAGGCCTTTGACTTCTAAAGCTTAGTAACAGTTCATTTATCTGCATCTTGATAACAATATGCAGGTTGTGTGTGATTGTATTTGTGTGTGTGTGTGTGTATGTGTGTGTAGGTGGGTGGATGTGGGAGTGGTCAGAAGGCCATGTGGCGTTGCGACAGGATTAGTGTTTTAATGAGGGGGAGGGGCCAGGGCAGGCAGGGTCAGCCACTGCCTCAGGCAAAGAGCAGGGGGGGGTCATAGACACACATTTTCGGACAGTGCCACACACAAGCACACACACACACATACACACACAGGGGGCCTCAATTAGGGTACGGAGGATAATTCTTCCCACCTGATACCTGCTGTCACCCTTCTTGATTTTTCTTCCCTTTTCTGTTCTCCCTTTCTCCTTTTTTTCACAACTACTGCTCTCATTCTGTGTCTCCTTCTGTCTCCTTCTGTTTATTTTTGGCTTTGTTACATGGTGTATCTTAGTAGTGGTAAGTGCTCCAATTTCATATTGTCTCTTTAAAACCAAAAGCAGTTCTAATAACGGCAGTGAAGACCTCTGACATCTTTATGGGGCGTCCCATGCACTGGCGTCATAGAGCTCCACTACGATGTATTAAAAAAGACTAAAGCAAACACATATTATCACTGTCCAGAGAAAACAATGCATTTCATATTCTTTTCTCTATTCCTATATTCCTCTATTATTTGAATACAGCAGCTTATGTTATTATTATTATTACATACACATGCATGGAGCATATTATTACATATATATATTTACAAACACACATTTATATAATGCATATGTTATATATATATATATAATATGCGACAAATATATATATATATGTGTGTGTGTGTATGTATGTATGTATGTATGTATATACATACACACAAACACACATACACATATATGGGGTGCAGTATTATTTTGTACACTTCCATATATCATATATATAAAGCATATTATTATTACATATATATGCATATTATTATATATAGACATTTACATATATATGTAATATATGTTGGACATATTATATTTAGTGTGTGTGTGTGTGTGTGTGTGTGTGTGTGTTTGAGCTTTCCTATGAAGCAACTGTTTGAAAATCCTCTTGGCCACACCCTAGCTGTTGTCTGTCTGTCTGTCTTTCTCTCTTTCATACATTCTCCATGTTGTAGCATCATATCAACATTTTTCTCTACTAATCTTTCTCTTTGACGCTCTGCATATGTTTTCCCGTCCTGCAGCTGCTAATTGGGTGAGGCTGATTACTGATTACCCACAATCCTCTGTGATGCCTGACAGGATTATTCCACAGACCATGTGATAGCTGCTGATTTTGTGTGTGTGTGTGTGTGTGCGTGTGTGTGTGTGTGTGTGTGTGTGTACGTAGATGGAATGATGGATATGCAAGTACATCACAGCTAACTTCCCTTGTCTATGAGAGAGAAACACAATAGTCAGAAGAGCCTCAGCATGTAGTGATTAGAGACAATTGCTGGTCTGTAGATATTTCACTGAGGATAAAATGAGTTTTGTTCAAATTGGCAGTGAACACTAGTTTAGTAAACAATATGATAAAAATATGATCTGCTTTAAATTCACATTATTAAAATGTACAACCCTGATTCCAAAAAAAGAAATTTAATTTTTATTAAAAACATTTGCTTATTTAGAATTTAATGCCAGCAACACATTTCAGAAAAGTTGAGACAAGGCAACAGAATATGGGAAAAGTTGTGTAATGTTAAAAAACACCTAGTGGAACATTGCACACCTAATTACCTTAAATGGCAACAGGTCAGTAACAGGAGTGGGCAAAAAAAGAGCACCCTGGACAGGTGGAGTCTCTCAGAAGTAAAGCTGGGGAGGAGTTCACCACTTAATTAACTAAAACTAAATCCACTAAAATTTTAAGAATTTCAAGATTTTGTAATCTACAATACATGCCATTACATACACACGCATGGGACAAAGCCGAAAATAAATCATGAAAGGCTTTGGATCTTCTGGTCCTCAGGTGACACCACAATGATGATTCTGTAGTGGAAATCACTGCATGGGCTCAGGAACCCAAAGCACTGTCTATGAACACAGTTCATCACTGAACTTCTACAAATGCAATTTAAAACTCTACCGTGCAAAGTAGAAACCTTATTGAACACATCAGGGGCTCCCACACCAGGTCCTGGAGGGCCTTTGTCTAACACAGTTGGTTAATTTCCCTGGTCAGACACACCTGGTTCAGCTCACCTGTTTATTGCCAGGTTTAGTGTTTGTTGGGAGTATCTACCAAACTGTGCTAAACACTAATTCTCCAGGACCAGATTTGGTCAACAACCCAAATTATTGTTTGAATGTTATGTCAGCGTCATTGAGACAAATAAGTAGATCCTGTAGATAATCACAATAACTTTTGACCTTATCACTAACGTTACCTGATGAGCTCGCTAGCCAAGTGCTCATATCTCCATTTTTGTCATTTTTACATTTACCTTTTTACAGAAAACACATTTTGTTCAACTCATTTACACTGTGTCAAAATTTCAGAATGGTGCACAATACATTTTTCTAAACTTTACAAGAAAGTACAATTTACATTTACTTCCATAAGGTTTTGCACTTGACTTGTAAAGTCACTTGACTTGCAACAATATTTTTTAATCCCAGCATATGCCAGAAATGTAGAATAACAAGCTGGTGTTGTTTCATCACAGTTGTCAGGTTGACTGAATTGCAAGCTGGTTTGCTAGCTACAGTAGCTTGCTAGCTAGCTAGCTTATCAGTGCCCCATCTGTGCCGCCTGTATGCGCATGTGCTGAACAGACCATACTGCCTTTGGTGGTCAATAGTATTGATGTATTTCTGTCCTAACATGTACGTTATGAGGCCTCCCTCTCTTTTCTGCTCACCCTATCTTTTCTCTCTTGTTCTGTTTCAGAATCTTCCAGGGCTCCATGGTTTCCGTGGTGACTGAGGTAAACCAGCCTGTTGGGAGAGGGTGTCTGTGGTCGCCTGGAGACCCGCAGTGCATGCTGGGATTTATTATGCAGAGGCAATTAGGCCGCGGTGCCCTAAATGCAATGGTGGAGAGAGAGAGAGACAGAGACAGAGAGAGAGAGAGAGAGAGAGAGAAACACATACACGCTGTGTGTTTTAAAACTCATTTGCCAAACGGAAGCTGTCACTGAGGGTTATTTTCATGCCATTTGCTGCAACAGCTTTCTTCCATAAGTCCTGGTCCCATGGCCCCAGAGACAGACAGACACACACACACACACACACACACACACACACACACACACACACACACTATGTCTTCAAACTCAAAATAACTACAGATTAAAATTTTACACTCTATCTCTTTCTGTACCCCTGCCTTCTTTCCTTCTTTCTCGCTACCTCGGTCTCTCTCTCTCCCTCTCTCTCTTTCCCTTTCCTTGTATCTTAGACTCGTGTTTCTGACAAAGAGCAGCATCGACCTGTCATTTTCCATCTCCTCATCTGTGGAGACACGTTTGTGCCATCTAAAGTAGCTCTGTACAAACATACACACACACACACACACCTAGCTTAGGTCACACACTTTCTGAAAAACACACTCATAGACAGGCACAAACTCTCCCAAGCATACCTACAAATTCATGCGTACACAGCGGTATGTAGGCGGTCCAACCTCACACATACACACACTTACTCCTGTTATGGGAGCTCCAGCGTGTGAGGTGCCATGATGAGGCTGGCCAGAAAAGTTTCTTATAACTTTAAAAGTGTGTGTAAGCAACTCAGAACTAGACACACACACAAGCCCCTCTTGGGGACCTGACCCCCATCCCACCAAAACAACTCTGGCTGATGCTTTTAATCTCCATCAGCCAATAGGATTCCTCAGAACGGGTGGAGATCACATGCTGCAGAGGCCCAGGCCTGCTGATGGAGGCTTACACTACTGGTAAAGTTTGCTCTAGTTTCTACAGTTATGTCCAGAGTTCGGGCCAGTGGGATGTTTTATGGTTTCATTGCATTGTATCCTCTGAAAATGGCTTGTTCTACTGTTCCAGAGAGCTTACTGTACTGCTACTGTAACATAACGCTAACAGTATGTAACAGGTCTGTTCTCGTAATGCGTACGTGGCGTACGTGGGGGATCAAATGGACAACCAACACTGAATGACTCTTTTTCCTCTGTGTCTTTTCACTGTGCCAGTCTGTGTACACACATATACTATCACAGATACTTTTAGTCATGTTCTACTGATTAATTCAATTCTAGAGGTCATATCTTCCTTAATTTTTTTTTTTGCTGATGAAGCTTTTCTGTACAGCTTACCTCCAGCAGCACACAAAAACTTTACTGGCGATAAGGGGGCTGCTTAGGTACAAAACTAAAATTGGAAGAGCTTATGCAGCTGTATGCAGGGAGTTGTGGTCTGTTTTAACCTACTGAACCTATTACACCAATGAACAGTAAGCAAAAAATGACAAAGATTTGTTACTCTGGAAAAAAGCGTCTACTAAATGCTGTAAATGTAAATGTAATAAAACTAAATAATAACCTCATACTCACAACAATTTTGTAAGAATACACAAATATTAAGGCCGCATTTATAGTTGTACTTCAGTTCTCTTCGTCTAGACTCTAACTAGCGTTAGCTGATGAGAAGGGTCTTAAGGTCCTATCACATATAGAGTAATGCAACTAATTGATGTGAAATCATTCAAAAAATTAACCTGACCTCAATATCCACAATAAATGTGTATATTGTGCAAATCCACAAAAAGTATTAAGTTACAATAAAGGCGAAGAGTGATGATAAATTAGTGATTATTCTTTTACAAAATAAAATAAGAATAATTTTTAACATTTTGGGAGCATCCTCTCATGAGAAGCAGACAAGACTGCTGGGAGTCTCACCGTTTAGCTGAGGAGCCGAAACACCCGGCCGCTTTCTGACCTGCTTCAGGACGTCTGGGGCTCAGCTTGAAGAGCTGTTGGAGACGTGAGCTCCACACTTGAAGAGGCTGAGGAGTGATTTTATGGAGCTGATGGAGGCAGAACAGTGACTTGCTGTGTGTTTGAGGTGAGAGACTGATAAACATAGATAAACTGATGAGCTGCTGCATGGAGGAAAACACCGGGGCAAGAAAAGAGAGGCAGCAATTAGTGTTGTGAGGAAACAGGAGAAAATGTGACGTTTCCACAACCTGTGGCCTGATTGGTTGAGTGTGTTCTTTGTGTTGAGAAAAATAGTTGTTGCAGAAAAACTAAATGTTGTTTGGTTGCTATAAAACGAACATTTGCCTTTGATATGAAAGTGTCTGTTCATGGGACTGTTGCTTGGAACAAACAAAAAAATCATGCTGTATGTGATAATTTTATTTGATCATGTTATCTTGTAAGTAATTTGCAAAAAAAAACCTCCTTAGACTCTGTTTAGGAGCTGCACCTTGTTGTAAGAAAGCTATTAACTTATTATTCTGTCAGGCAGGAAATTATACGCAGGGCAGGATCATTATAGTGTGTAAAGAAAGAGCCCAAGAAGTTGAACTGCAAACTCTGCATGCAAAAATCGTTCATCAACACAATTCAGGGATGCAAACTGTGAAAACTTGCAAAATAGGTCATTGGTGTAATTCTTGTAGAGTTGAAATGAGTGGAGGTTTAGTGTTGAATCATACAGAATAAAATGGAAGTTCTGTCAAAAAACTGAAGCTTCTCACTTCTGCGCTCTGTGTCTAAGAAGAGTGATGACCGCAGGGGGGTATCTCTGGGAGGTCAGTTTTTAAAGAAGGTCCAAATTAGCTAAAGGTCCACACAGCTTTGTATCATGCATAACTGTGGTGCTCAAAAAATGCTAAAGGAATTTTTTTTAATTATGTCATGGTTGTGACATCATTACCCTTGCCAATATTATCATAGCACAGAGAAAATGGAGGATAGCGTTAACGCTAAGTTGGAACTTTGGCTGAGGAGCTCAATTGTTGTTCAGAGCAGCGTGGTGTTGTTTTTGCCATAAGCATTATTGCACCACAAAGGCTGTTACTATGCCATGGGTGCTGCTCTGCACTGCTTCAATGCTGCTAGGCTACCACGTTGTGAATGTGCAGAACATTTCTCAACCGTCACTTTTTAGAAGAAGCCGCACCGTACAGTAAGGCAAGCTAAATGGTGGGACTCTGTGACGTCTCCTCGGCTCTATAAACAGGACCAGAGGGGTGAGCTCATAACCGGGCTGTTAGCTTAACATTAGCATTGATAGTCTGATTCAGATTCAGAAAACTTTATTGATCCCGAAGGAAATTGTTTGTTACAACAGCTCAGACAGACAAAAAGGACAGGTAGTCACTAAGAGATCAATTAAAATAAAAAAAAATAATAAATAAATAAAATCAGAATATAGACAGAAAAATAAATATTTTAACAATTAAATAATATTATTAACTAGCTGACTGATGGCTTGGACTAATGACTAATAGTTGACCAGGACCTGGTGGGATTCAGAACCTCTCCAGACCAAAGCAGGAAGTTATACATTGCTTGTTGTTGGGTTAACATAGATGCTGACTAATTTAACATTTAACAATTTGAACAAAAGTAGCACTAGTTTGTACTCTGGTGAAATTTAAGAACACAGACCCTGTTGTGTAAAATGGCTGCTTGGCTACACAATGTTTAGTTCAGGTTCATAGCCCATAGTAAGTCATACTGAGTCCTAAACCACTTGCACACTTGCTCTGTTTCACCTCAATGAAGAGCTGGATGCAGTTTAAACAGGTCAAGATAAGTTTTGGGAATGTATTTACAGAAAAGATTTGGCTTATTATTGACTTCTAGTATTGCAGTTGCATTAGCCTTGTAGCATCAGTTCTAAACTAAAATAGCAAAACTTGGACTACAGATATGTCTCGGCTGCTCCACCACATCTGAGGTCAGGGCTAAATTGTATAAGTTTTTTTCCCGCCAAACTACTCTTTAAATAAACAACTGAATGAATAAATGATCGATGGCCTTTCAAAATGCACTGTGCTTGACTTCAGGATGTCCACACAGTGTTCTGTGTGTGTGTGTGGGTGTGTGTGTGTATTTAATATCCACTGTAAGATCACTCCTGCTTGGTACCCAGTATTGTTTTCCACAGTTCTCCTCTATGGGCCTCCGGCCATTGGACTCCAGCATCAGATCCAGTGCCTGAAGGGGGGCATATGGATCCAGGCCTGAAAAAAAGACGGAGAGATCTTGATGTTTAATTTATGGTTGCATTCTTCTCTTTCTTTTTCCTTCTCTCTCTCCCTCTCTCTCTCTTTCTCTCTGTTTTTGTGATCACATTGATGAAAGCACCGGCTACATTCTTGCCCTTAAGTATAAACAGAAATGGCTGACTTCATCAATATCTGCATATCTAACTGAGAGAGAGAGAGGAAAAGAGAGAGAGCGAGACAGGGAAAGAGGGAGTGTGAGAGAAAAAGAGATATACAGAGGGAAATAAAAGGATAGAGAGAGGAAAAGAGATGGGGGCAGAAAATAGAAAGAGAGAGAACAAGGGATAGAGAGGGAAAGAGAAGGATAGAGAGATGGAAAAAGTGAGAGAGAGAGAGAGAGAGAGAGAGAGAGAGAGAGAGAGAGAACAAAAATTACTAAAGTGCCTTCTCAGCAGGTCAGTGTGTTTGTGTTTCATCCTAAAACACACACACATACACGTTTAATCACAGTAATTATGACCCCTTCCATACACACACACACAAAAATGAAGTAGGAATGATCTCATGCACAATAAAAATGAGGTCAGATAAACAAATAAACATCAATCAAAAAGATGTTTCTCTGTGTGTAATTGCTTTGAGACAGTGTGAGAGTATTTAGGGTGTTCATACCTCTCACAGTACAATAACCATAAAGGGGCCTGCTGCCCCTTCACAGATAAACAAGTGCCATTCCGTCCATCGCTTAGATAAACGAGTGCGATTCCGTCCGTCTCTGCTGACGGAGAGCACTATTCCCTCCGTTTTTACTGTCTGTCGTTCCACGCACTCGTCTCTTATCTCCGAGTCATTACTCTGTCTGCAGATGACTTCAATTTTCCACTTCTGTGCCCTGCCAGACACACACACGCATATAGACACACAAACACAAACACACAGACCCACATACACACGTACATACAGACACACACATAGCAATGGGATATAGTTTTCTGTTCTGTCATCAATTAACGTTAAAGGAAGAGAAAGAGAGAGAGAAGGAGGGAAAAGGGTGGATAGAAAGAGGGAAAGGAAAAAATGAAGAAGTGAGAGAGAAAGAGTGAAAATAGAAAAGAGACTGAGAGAGTGAAAAAAGACTTAGAGGGGAGGGAAGGGTGAGGGAGTGGGAATGAGTGAAAAAAGAAGTCCAAAAAGGGAAAAGGGAGGAGAGAAAAAGTGAGAGGGGAGAGATAGGGAGTGAAAAGAGTGCAAAAAAGTGAAACAGAACTATAGAAGGAGAAAAGAAGGTCAAAGGTGATGAACAAGTTAGAGAGAAAGAGAGAGAGAGAGAGAGAGAGAGAGAGAGAGAGAGAGAGAGAGAGAGAGAAAGAGAGAGAGAGAGAGA
>JBBPDA010061184.1:0-13223 GCA_037974385.1 Arnoldichthys spilopterus | reverse complement strand
CGCCCGGGGAGCAGTGTAGCGGGACGGTACCTTGCTCAAGGGAACCTCAGTAGTGCCTGGGCCGGGACTCGAACCTGAGGTCTCAAAGGCAGTGTCCTAACCACTAGGCCACCACTGCCCCATTAGCAGAGATGTGCAAGCTGACGCTGGTATAATGAATTCTTCATCAAATACTCAAAGTTAAAATGCCTTTGCTAAGTGAAAATGATTGTTTCACTCATTGTTTATAAGTAAGTCAGTGGTTTGAGCCCTAAAGCCCAGGAGCTGGTCAGCTAGTGGATCCTAGAGCTGAAAAAGCATTCAGGTCTTTACACTGCCCCCTGCTGGAACCAGCTGTGACCATTTCCAAACAGAAACTAAAAGAATGGCCTTGTTTTCCACAGCTTTTAGTGAAACAGAGGCTCCAATGTGGCCTCTGCATTTAACCCATCACACACACGCATATGGAACAGTAGTCAGCTATGAGAAGTGCTCTGGGAGAAGCGTAGCAGGACCTTGTTTAAGGGAACCACAGTGGTTCTGTTCTCACAGCCAAGGTATTAACCACTAGGCCACCACTGCTCCCATGCAGCTTTATGTACTTTTATCTCTATTCTTATGTTAAATCTTACTGTAGTTTACTGTAATTTGATTTTATTCTTAATCTGATCGCTTCGTTTTCTTTTTATGCTCATTTTATCCCTGTGTATGATAATGTGCTTTATTAATAAACTTCCTTATTCCAAAACGTTATTTTCTGAAGTGAAGTAACAACAAAATTGACTGAAGCAGCCTTTACGACAACTGAGGCACTTTCCAATAAGCCTTGATTAAATGTTGATGCGGGTTCCCATCAGCCAGCCATAAAAGGTTCACATAAGTGTCATGAAGCCTCATGAATACTGGCGTGCTTCCCGGAGCATTTTAGGGCTTTCCTGCTGTAACAGGCCATCAGCTCATTCCCGAGCACTTCATAACGCGGCACAAGTTGAGCAGGTAAAACACTAAAACGCGCAGCAGCGTAGAGACTGCGTTATGAATATTAAGAGGTGAAAAAGCCCCAATTCTTTTCCAGCAATGACCTGAAAGAGCGAAGAAACACAGAAAAAGAACTTCTGTCAAAGCTGGGGTGGCTAGTAAAGTGTTTATTTTTATTACTCTGTCAAATTTCACATGGAAATGACGTTTACACCAGCCACAGTGATCTGACCGGAGGAAAAAGTGCTCGGAAACATGAAAAAAGAGAAAGTGTACCAAAACAAAGCCAAAGAAATACAAAAAGAAACAAACTGAAGCCTAGAAAAGATGCACAGAAACCTTGAGAAAGTTACTCGATGAACCTCGGTTACATGCAGTGATAGGCTTAAACATTACACATTGTGCTCAACAAAAAATAATCCAGAACATAAACTATCGACACTTTGAGCTTCTACCTCCATGGGAATAAGCCGCGATATCGTAAATACAACAGAAAATAGCACAGGACACTGTAAGAACAGTGTTCAGTAGAAGTATGTTGCCAGGCCAACGGCTGCTTCTAAATTGGACTACAAAACGCTGCTAGGTTTACCCTGAATCCTGGGAGTTGTAGTCAGTTTGGCAGTATGTCTTTTTGGGGTTTCAAGTTTTAAGTGCAATATTAGTCAGTGGTGCTGCATAATTCGCAGAATTCAGAATGAAACCTCCACCCCCCCAACACTTCAAACTGACAAAAAAAAAAAAAAAACAAAAACACAAAATCACCGTCCAAATAAATAAATAAAGGCCAACAACTGAACGAAGGGGTTCATATTCGCACGTGTGTAGTTCATTGCTTTTTTCTTCTTTCACAGTTCAGTATGTCTAATTTATATGACCACTTATCTTTTACCCTCACCTACAGTTCCTGCTTATCGGCCAGGAGCTAATCTGTACCTTCTGTAACGCCCTAAAATAATGAAATGACGTTGCTTGCATCTCTCTCTGTGACCCCTGCGGTACAAAACCTGCCCATTACATTCAAATTCCATCTCTTTCTCACCTTTGTTCCCTCTCTTTACCTGCATATGAAAAACACCTCCCCCAACCCCACCCAGCCCCTCCCATACCCACCCAGCACCCGCCCTGTTCGGGTCCACTCCTTGGCGAGAGCGGCAGGCCTCAACCTGGACCTAGGAGCTGATGATCTGGCCTGACCAGGTCTCGTGCTTCGTTCCTGGGTTCAGATGAGTGATGATCACCTCCACGGCCTGGAACTTCTGGTTTTTGGGTGGGATGGGGCAAACTTTATATGTCACCTCGTCGCCCTCCACAGGCACGTATTCCCCCTCGATACTACAGGAAACAGCAAGGAGACGTGTCAAACGCACAAACGCACACTGCTTCATCAGATCAATCTACATTAAAAAAAAACATAATTACAGGTATTTTCAGGTACATTCATTTTTTTAGTGGAACCAATTGCTAAGGACCGCAGCTACAGTATAGCTGACCTCTGAACGTGACCTGAGACAGACCCAATATACACCAGTTCAGTTTCTGTGAATAGTATTTGGATTATATCCTGATAAGATTCGAGCTACACACATTCACACACGGTAGATGCTTCTCTGGCTGGCCAGTCTGAACGCGGATTACTACATGGTGTGTAATATGCAAATGAGCTCCTACACAATAACCAATCACTGCCGCTGGTCTCCGGTGACATTCCTAGTCATTGTAATTCTAAGGGGTGATTTGGGGTTTTTTTGCATTTTACCCATCCGGGGCAGTGGGCACCATCACACACCCAGAGCAGTGGGCAGCCACATAGCTGTGGCGCCTGGGGAGATGTTTGGGTTAGGCACCTTGCTCAAGGCCCCTTCACCCGTGGATGTTCCTGCTGGGTCAGGGATTCCATCCAGTGACAAAGTGACAAGCCCTCTTCCCTGACCACTTCTATAGTTCTGTTACTGCTGGCGAGACCTCACCCCTCAAAACCCACATCTCACCCCCACCAAAAATGATTTCCTCGGCCGCTGGCGAACTGGGCGACAGCCAAGGCTGCCTATGCCTATAAACACCCTTGATGCTCCTCACTTTTCTGTCCTGTTCACAGTAAGTTTTGCACAAGACAGTGTTTACAAGGAAACGGCCATTAAAATGATTTAACCTTCTGTTTTATCAGCGTCAGAGACTGCTCATCAAACGTGGGCTACAGAATCAAAACTTGAACTCCGAGAAGAGACGCAGAAGAAGAAAGTGAAAAAAAGAAAGTGAAAGTGACTATTTGTCATTGTGAACACACTCAAGCACCACAACGAAATGCAACCTCTGCTTTTAACCCATCACACGTGCACACGTGGAGCAGCGGGCAGCTATCAACAGCGCCCGGGGAGCAGTGTAGTGGGACGGTACCTTGCTCAAGGGAACCTCAGTAGAGCCCGGGCTGGGACTCGAACCTGAGGCCTTCAGGTCTCAAAGGCAGTGTCTTAACCATTAGGCCTCCACTGCCCAGAAATGGGCGAGGAACGGTGCCAGCAGTAAGTGGCAGTAAAGGGACTGTTTGTCATTGAGAACACACACCTCTGCATTTAACCCATCACACATGGAGCAGTGGCCAGCTATCAACAGCACCTGGGGAGCAGTGTAGTGGGACGGTACCTTGCTCAAGGGAACCTTAGTGGTGCCCAGTTCACAGGGTCAAGGTCCTAACCACTAGGCCACCAATGCCCACAGTGAAGGGGGCATCACAGTAATGGAAGGGGATTAACCTGTTGAATGTGTCTTGTATCGAGTGGACCGAATGCATCTCAGACCACCTCCTGCAGTGATCTGACCAATCAGATCTGTATCTGTTTTGGACGTGTGTTTACACCTGCATTCTTCTGTGGCTTCACCTCATCCAGATACAATCCTGATACTCAAAACGAGCAGGTGCTAACAGGGTCACAGACTCCTCATCCAGTTCAGCTCAAACCACTGAGGGGAACTGAGAGAACTGAAAGGAAAGTGGACAACACTTTCTCTGAATCAAGACTTTCACAGTTCAGACAGAGGTGCAGAGCCGCTGTGCAGCAGAAGAGAAGTGAGACAGATGTTATCATTTGCACTGAGAAGCAGAAACCCACTCGGAGATGTGGACGAAGATGTCTTCTCCACCATTGGCTGGTCTGATGTAGCCGTGGCCCTGTGATCTCGAGAAGTTCTTACACACGCCCTTAAACACGGGACCCGAGGTCGCCCGAACCGTGCTGGAGACACAGGAGATGGAGGAGAGTTTAGAGGCAAAGCTAATCACAGTATTTGGTGAAGAAATGACATGAACGTTTTCATCCAGCCGCACGGCGCCCTTTACACAATGTGCCCTTCCCATGGTCCCTTTATATATTTGTAAATATTCTTTTTATATATATTTTTTGTTTCTTAATTTTAGTTTTACTTGTATTTTATATTCCTTCTTATCCATCATGTTCTTCTGCTGAGTTTACTGCTTCTTCTTGTCTAGCACATTCCATTGTCCTGTTGACCCAACGTTAACATACATACGATCAATAAATTGAACTTGAACTTGAACAAGCAATCACAGTAAACGAATCATGCTCTGTGGACACCCCATCACTCTCTGAAGGCTCTTTTACCTCAAGTACAGTCTGGCTAATCTCCCTGGTGCTGGCCTCATGTCGCAGAGGCAGTTGCATTAGCTTTAGCCACAATGATGTTTCAGTTTCTTCGGCTGAAGCACACTGGCCTTTGAGAAAAGGCTTTCAGTCGACCAGTTAACTCAACTGGTCATATTTCTTTAAATAAATCTCATATCTCAAAATTCTAGCTGAGAACAACCTGTAACAGTAGCTGTTACCATATTCACACATGCTAGTGATTTCACATAGCATGCATTTTGTTTAAGAATAAAAATTTGTATAAGATTTTCAGCATTTTAGCTATGTTTTGTTTTATTGTCCAGTACTGGTTGCTGGCTGGTACCATCCTGCATCAGAACAAACTCTCAGCAGCTCAACAGCTGCACACCACCGTCTCATCTGATAAGAAAGGGGATTTTTTTCTGTGGCAGCCTCATCTGGTTGGGCCTGAAACCAAACAGTGGTGCTTTCTTCTGCATTATTCCCATCGTTTATTAGTGCTGTTGTCGCTCCCTCTCGAAATATTTCTCCGACTGTTTTGTTTCTAACCTCAGTGGAAAAAACATGGCTGTGCATGCTTCTGTTGCAGGCCCCAACAGGCTTAGCAACCCTAAGACATCAGGCGCTCAGGCTAATACGAGAAACATGCAACCATGAAATAAGGCAGAGGAGATCTCTGCTTTTTCATTTGCCTCGTTCAAGTCCAAGCTATGGGTTAGCGTTAGCATTAGCATTTAAGCTTTTGGCTTTTACATGGGACCGGGACATCCATCAGTCAAACAAAGTATTAGAGACTCTTACGCAGAGTATGTGCGCGTGCGTTTGGTGGGCAGTGGGCTGGGCAGTTCTCCGCCTTTCTCCCACACGCGGCTGCCCTCCCTCAGGAAGGGGAAAGACAGGGCGTGGGACGCCGAGCGAGGCGAGCGGAGTGAGGGATCAGCCGGGGACGTCAGGTCCGGTTCTGCCATGGCTTGAGTGTGTGCTTGTGCGCGTCTTTAGGCCTCGGTAAAGTTGAGGGGAGGGGGGTCCTGAGCTTGTTGTAGCGATGTAACCGCGAGATATCAGCAAACCTGGAAGTTGTGTTTGGGGAATCTTTGCTGAACAGCGGAGTTAAAGCCTGAGTGGTGATGTGAGGGCAGTCGGACACATGAAAACGTCAAGGCGGTGTCCTGTAGCAGAGAGATGGAAAGAGAAAGAGAGAGAGAGAGAGAGAGAGAGCGAGAGAGAGAGAGAAAGAGAGAGAGACATCTGTGAATCTCTGAAGGTCAAAGTGGTCTTCAGAGACAATCAGCAGGTCTATATTTTTGGCCTGTTCGTTACAGACCGCAATCGAGCAAAACGTGGACTGGCTGAGGGCTTCAACCACTTCACAACAAAAATCACAGACATATATACTTTTTATAATTAATATTACAAGCATTAACAAGCTTTTGGATTTTAGCATAGATCAGAATATTAATAACTTCGGATGCACATTTTCTTTGACCTTATTCGTTTACAGATAATTTTTCTGGCTGAGTGTTACTAGCTCACGCTTTGTGGGACAAACTGACACAAGTAACACACCAACAAATTACAAATTTCCAGCAAAGACAGAAAAAAAACTAAATAATAATACACTGGGGGTCAGTGCCAATAACCAATATTTTCCATGTACAATGTACAAATCTGCCAAAGCTGGTTAAAAAAAAACTGCAGGAATTGGACGGACACCTGCATGGATTAGAAAAATATAATTACCATATAATTTCATTATTTTTATCAGCTTAAAAATAAGGTAAAATAAGAATATTCAAAGTATTTCAGCACAGATTCCCATAGACATTCTGCACAATAAATGCACTCTATGAACTACTGGTCAAATCTAAAGATCTGTCGCGTATCCCGAGGCCTTAAACCAGTGGAACCAGGTGGGACTCTGCCTTATTAAAACGAAGACCTGCAGCCTCACCAGGCCTCTGTGTATAAGACTGACCCCTAGTCTTAAATATTTTAAAACACTTAAAGGACAGCGGACTATAGTACGGTTACATTCTCTGACTTAAGGTACTAAGGTGGAGCGTAGCGATATACTGAATATACCCTCTTGTTCAATGTTTTACGTAGTAAATGACTTTATCGTGAACATCGAGTACAGACGGTCACATCATTTTTTATAAGCTGCCGGTGAAAAGCTATTGTTTGCAGTTACCTGGTTTTAATAAATCCTGTTGTGTTACATGCTACTTGGTTTTGATTTGTCCCTTTTTTATGCACAAGTGACTAGTTGTCCATGTGAACACGCTCAAGCACCACAACGAAACGGGACCTCTGCATTTAACCCATCACACATGCACACGTGGAGCAGCGGGCAGCTACCAACAGCGCCCGGGGAGCAGTGTAGTGGGACGGTACCTTACTCAAGAGTACTGCAGTAGTCCCCGGGCCGGGACTCAAACCTGCGACCTTCAGGTCCCAAAGGCAACGTCCTAACCACTAGGCCTCCACTGCCCACATGTTAACCCTGTTCCAACAGAAAGCACTAATTCATATAAAAATGCATGTTTGAATGTAGACAGATGTTGCAGGGACCTCTAGGATCATCAAATTCATATGACTGTGTGCACCAAAGGGTTATATCCACCGTTTATGAAGCGCTTTAGATGCGATTTCCCAGTAACAAGATATACACTGACCAGCCATAACATTAAAACCACCTGCCAAATATTAAGTAGGCCCCTCGTGCTGCTAAAACAACTGTGGTGCACTGTGTGTTCTGATCCCTTTCTACTGGACCAGACGGGCTATCCTTCACTCCCCACATCCATCAGTGAGCCTTGGGTGCAAACGACCCTGTCGCCGATTCACCAGTTGTAGGTGACTGATGTGTATAAGTGTGTGTAAATACAAGTGAAGTGGATTAGAACTAGTTTCAGATCACACACACAAAAAGGACAGAAATAACAATAAACTGCACTTTTCCGATCATTAGGGACAAACCGAGAGGGGATCCCAGTCCTAGTGATGGTGCAGACGATACAGGTGATTCAGTCTTGCAGCACTAGTGCAATACTAAAGAAGCCAGGTTTGGAGAGCAGTTGAGCAGTTTGAGAAAGTGACTTAACTCGATCTGTTCCTTTAAATGAAGCCAGGGAGCTGAGCTCAGTGGTGCTCTGGCCCCCCAGGACTAGACTGGCTGTTCTTCTCCGTTTGCTCATCCAGTCTATCTCTGCATCTAAGCGCCGCTCTGCTCTGGGAGGGAGGGAAGGAAAGCGTGGACCCACACAGCTCTTTCCTGGATGGAGGGAGTAAACAAAGCTGTGCTGCAGTTTGTTTACATGCGCTGCCTGACGCCCCACGGCCACCGGCACAGCAGCCACAAAAGTGCCCTTTGTGTGGGGACGGGGCAGCACAAAGCGGGCAGAGTGGCACTAAAGAGCACGGCTGTACTGAGGGACTTTTATCCTGTATTACTTTCCTTTTTTTTGGTCATCAGAGTGGGTGCGCTGTTCTAAATCAGGGGACCCCAATTCTGTCCGGCTCAGTTTGGGTGGTTCCTCCCTTTAGAGCCACTGAGCAAACCTGGCGATGAACAGCTGAGTGGAACCAGGAGCGTATGAGCAGGGATGTCACCAAACTGTGATTTGTGCCAGTGGGGAAAACCTCTGCAGTGCGCGAAAGGTCGTGACGCAAACATGGCGTCAGAACAGACGCCTCCGCGAGGGGGTCTGTGTGCCGTCATCGGTACAAGACAAGATCACTTCCGGTCAATGACTACTCACAAATAGAAGCTACTTTTAATTTTTTTTGTTTGTATTTTACAGAGGTTAAAACACGTAGAATTACTAAATAAAACAGGTATATATATTTTTTTTATTTATAATTAAACTTTTATACAATACTTATTTTGGGTTTATCATATTTATAATCTTTTAAAAAGATTTGTTTTAATTAAATCACAGCTAAGCTGCTTGAACCCAAATCCCAAACGTTTCCGCTTCTGAACTATTAAATCTACTGTAAACATAACAAAATACACCAAAGGAAAAGTGTATAAGTGTAAATTAATCGCTCCATGCGGTTATTTCTGTAGATTATTCAGGGTAAATATGCGAACAGTGAGCCGAGGTTCGCAGCAGAGCGCAGGAATGATGTTGATCTCTGATCTGAGACAAAAAAAACTGCACTTTCAGCCTCGGCTTTCTCACCCGGCAGCGCTTAAAAAGCGAAAAAAACACATTACTGTGGGACCATCCGAGCCAAATGTCCTCAACACGTACAAAAAAAGGCAGAAAACGCAAAATCTCAGACACCTCAGAGGGAACGCGGCTCCGCTGCTGCTGCTCGTCTTCCAGAAGGTTCTGCGCGGACGCCAGGAAGAGCACAACTACACAAAGAGCGCCGGGGACACGGCGAGGACAGAAACACGCAGCAAAAACACACTGGCGTGGAGCACTAGACAGTCAAGAAAAAACCTCGACATCCCCCCGCCTCCCTAACGTATCTCTTCTACATCTGCTTTATGACGGAACGAGAGCATCTACAGCGGGTATCCAGTAGCGCTGCGCTGTGCTGCTACTCACCCTTCACCGCGGCAACACCCGGTCCGGAGACGCTGCAGCTTCAGCCACGGTTTGCGCTGCGAAAGATGGCATGGAATGAAATCCCTGAATCCTGACGCACAGCCTGGGAGCTGCTCGGGATGCCAAGGTTCACACCGAGCAGACGAGCGTGTGTGTGTGTGTGTGTGTATGAGGGAGGGCGGGACTGATGCAGCTCCCACTCAGGCCTGTGCTGACACATGCCCACGGGCAGCGCCACACACCCAAAGACGAAAACATGCACCAGAAACAACAGCAGCTGATCATTATATGAGAAAACTGCCCCTTTTATTCACTTTTGTGTTGCACCTTGGACCTGGAGGAACGTTGTTTCGTTTTTACTGTGTACTGTGTATACTGTGAAAATGACAATAAACCTACTACTACTACTACTACTTTAGGGCAACACCGCTGTGTTAACATGTAAAAGAAAGACACATGCAAAAAAAAGTTTGGCCAATCAAAGGGCCCTTGCCTTACATTTATCTTGTTTCTCCGAGGCTCACCTGTGTGGGTTGATGCAAGTCCTAATTCTTTTTTTTTTCTTTTTTCTTTTCCAACCTCTGTATATCACACAGAATCAAAGAAGCCGTGGCTGGTGCTGATGTAAATGTGTTGGTTTTTGTGATGTCACAAAAGCACAGATTTCACAACAGGCCATTTTCGCAGCATAGTTTGCATAGACACTGCATCCGCAAAGCCAGCAGCATTGTGGACGACCCAACTCACCCCTCACACAAACTGTTCTCCCTCCTGTGTCTGGAAGAAGGTACCGTAGCCTTCGGGCCTTCACTACTAGAATGTGCAGTAGTTTCATCCCCCAGGCAATAAGACCCTTAAACACTTAGGGACCGTCAACACACACACACTTAACTATTCCTAACTTATATCACACAAGAACAACAAAATGTGTCCTTCACGTTTAACCCATCACACATGGAGCAGTGGGCAGCGCGCGGGGAGCAGTGCTGCAGGACAGTGACCTTGTTCAAGGGAACCTCAGTGGTACCTGTGCCGCGACCTGAACCTGCAACCCTCCGATCACATGGGCAAGACCCAAAACATTGGGCCACCACTTTTCAGTGTTTTTCGTCATGATTCTTTTTCTACCGACATCATTTGAAGCTGCTGAGTTGTTACTACAGTCAGATGTTCACATCACCACCCTGGGGCAAGTTTCACCCGCAACAGTCAGTTGTTACATGTGGGTTTGACGCTGTAAATATCTGAGCTGAATCCCGCACACCATGCTCTACTGTTCAGCTCTGCACTAACTGTGATTCATGTGATTCTGACTCAGAAAAAAATGTTTGGGTTGACATTTTCAGCTCCTGTTCCTCAGCAAGTGTTAAAACGACCAAACGTCTGAATCACTTCACCTTCACAGGCGTCGTCACTAGAGGCTCTTACTGATGGTGGTTCATCTGCCCATAAAATGACCCTCACACATACTCTCACAAAATCAGTAGCTGCAGATTTAAAATTAAATGATTTTTCTTTACTGATTACTGCTTATGTGCAGTACCACAGTTTTCACTGACAACACAGTTAAGGCAGACTTATGGATACTGTGGCAATCTGCCTCCCATGTTCTGGCATTGGCCTTGTGTGAACACACTCAATCACACGCAAAGTGACCTCTGCACTAAACCCATCACATAAGGAGCAGCAGGCAGCTATAAACAGCACCTGAGCAGTGTAGCAGGATGGAATCTTGCTCAAGGGAACCTCAGTGGCAGGCCCTCAAGGGCAAGGTCCTAACCACTAGGCCACCACTGCCACTTAAGCCCAATGATACATGGGATGGACTAGACTTCACAACCCAGCTCAGCCAGAGTGAGAGGGACCAGTAGAGAGCAAGTCTGTATAAAGCAGATATAAAGTTGTTAGTGAGCTCTGAGATGCCCCATTCTGCCATCTGGACCAGCCTGAACCACCCTGATCCCCTCTTACTGGTTGAAGTGTTGTTCACTCCTGCTGAGGAGCCCAAAGGAACAGCCCTGTCCTCCACAGAACTGATCTAGTCTCACGGCTCCTGTACACAAGGAACTGCTGCTGCTCATTTACACTGAGAATTATTATTATATTTATTTCTTTATTTATTTACTTATTTATTTATTCTCTTCTCCTTTTCTTTTCTCGTTTGTTACTGTTCTCCGGTGTCGACCAGAGGAGGATGGGTTCCTCCTTCTGAGCCTCGGTTTCTTCCTACAGCTTAGGGAGTTCCTCCTGCCTCTGTCGCCTTTGGCTCTTTGGGGCTTAGACCCGGTTTCTGTAAAGCTGCTTTGTGGCAACATCAGTTGTAAAAAGCGCTATAGAAATAAACTTGACATGACTCTGTAAGCTACGATTAGCCTAGCATTCCTCTTATGCTTATAATGCACAAAAACAGAAATTCGAATAATCCAGTATCATTTTTGGACATTTTTGACAGCACAGTTGCCTAATAATATTTTAAGACAAGATAAAAGTGAAGAGTCCATTAAAATGTCAGTAACTGTAGGAGGATTTTACGTAAACAGCATTAATACTTCACATAAAAAAAAACAACTTTACATTAATAAACAACTTTACATTACTGCCAGAAGAAGTGGAATCACAGTGACGCGTTGCTTCCAAAATGTATAAACGTGTATGCAATTTGATATTAAAACTAAATTAATGCAATGATTAATGTACAGATATTATTCATTATTTTCTTTAATTTTTTTAAAAAGCTTTTAAAAGAAACACGACCAGGTTTAATGAGCAAAAATTAACGAATGGACAATTATTCACTGGGTAAAAATAGCATCGTTCTCATATTCGCTGAGCATTTGTTTCTGAATTGTTGTAATGATTATGAATTATTTCTTCCAAATATTTAAGCAAGGCCTGAAATTAAATTAGTCACCACCAGCTCGTCTTTCCTGCTTTATGTAGCTCCACTGCCGCGCAAAAGCCAGCACAGGATTAGCAGCTCATCAAAAAAAGGCCTCACATTTTAAGCAGATTAAGGGCAGGGAGGTGGGCAAAAAGTGACTCTTTTTTTTTTAATTTACATAATATCTGCCCTCATCCTCTTGCCAAGGACATGCCACCTTATCCGCCATAAACAGATTTTGTCCTTGAAAGCGTAATCATCTCAAGGGAGTCACAGGGTTCAACATCTGTGTGGAACTTTAATACATTTGAGGCATTTGTCACACAGGAAGCTTCTCTTCCACCTACAGCACCACAGCGCTGACCGGCCAAAACAAAGCACTGATCCCTTTCACAGCGTGTGCGCTGACGGTCATTGGTAAAGTGTTCTGATGCAAAATAAACACAAAAAAACCTTAGAGACAGTAAACGCAACATAATCCGTTTAATGAGGCCAAACTGTTTCTATTTTCAGCACAAAACAGCCTCGATTGATCCCATTCACAGCACCATTCACTGGCTGGTTGGTCCAATGACCGGTCATTCGTCCATATGCAGGTGTGACATGTTTCACCTTGGCTGTTTCTAGCCGTGTTTTGATGAATTAATGTATTCGTGTAATCCAAAAAAAAACGAATGTTTTTAATGTATTTCAGTCCAGTACATACCAGCCCTAGCACATACCAGAGACACTGTGGATTGTGTGGTACAGTCAGTCAGCAGTGAGGAAATCTGACTCGTTCAGGCTGCACAAAAGTCCTGGGGAAAAAAAAAACAGCCTTCGTTTCGACACTCTCAGATTTTAAAGAAGATGCTGAGCTGCAACGTCTGAGCAGTAACAATGACAGGAACAGCTGCTCGCAAACACAAAAACAGCAGGTTGCTTCTGCAGAGGGATGGAGAGCTGGAGGAGTGTGTAAGGCCAGAGATCCTTCAACAGTTAGCTGCTCCACCAAGACAGCAGCCCTAATCCTGGCTCACTGATGGAGCCCTGCATGGAAGAAAAAAAAGACACAGAACATTAACTGCAGCATTGTGGATGACCCAACACACCCCTCACACAAACTGTTCTCCCTCCTGCATCTGGAAGAAGGTACTGAAGCCTTCGGGCCTTCACTACTAGAATGTGCAATAGTTTTATTCCCCAGGCAATAACACTAAC
>JBBPDA010061173.1:0-13224 GCA_037974385.1 Arnoldichthys spilopterus | reverse complement strand
GTTATTTCTGTGACCATTGTGAGTTTTTCTTTCATTGACTGAAGGGTACCAACAATTTTGTCCACGTGTGTATATGGGCTGTATGGAGTGAGGAGTGAATGTAAAGGTGAAAGAATAAAATAATACTGTAATATTATAATGTTTTTACATTAATTCATTGAATATAATTATGGGTGTCGCAGTGGTGCAGTAGTTAACACTGTCACATCACAGGAAGGTGGTCCTGGGAATTCATTGGACACTCTAGCCCATAGGTGTGAGAGTGCGAATGGTTGTCTGTCTATGTGTTACCCTGCAGTGGTTGGCCTCCTGTCCTGGGTGAACCCCGCCTTGGGCCCATAGTGAGCTGGGATTAGCTCCAGCTTCCCTGCAACCCGAAATGAAAGAAACAGTTTGGAACATGAATGAATATAAATTATAATGTTTAAAATGTTCCAGCTTCCCTATGACCTGGAAAAGGAAGAAGCGGTTTAGACAATGGATGGATAGATGGATGTTTAAAATGTGTTTAATATACTTTCATTTTGGTACAGATGTCTGTTCTGAGATCATTGCTTCTGAAGGACACAAGGGGAAATTTGAAGGAAAGTCAGAGTTGAAGAGACGGCTGCAAACACTCAAAGCGGCAGGTCTTCTGGAGTGTTCCAGGTATGCGGTAGTGAGTACCTACCAAAAGTTATCCAAGGAAGGACCATTGGTGAACTGGCGACAGGGTCATGGGCATGCAAGGCTCACTGATGCATGTGGGGAGTGAAGGCTAGCCTGTCTGGTCCAATCCCACAGAAGAGCTACTGTGGTTTGGCTGATTGGTGTGCATCTATATGTCTTAAAGGCTGGAGGATTGTGTAAAAATGATTTAGGGCTCTAGAAAATGTAGGTTTGGAATTTTATATAAATACTGAGTTTCTCATATTGAGTACACAGGAAATCTTCTCACACTGCTTACCTTGTGTTTGCAGCAGACCTGTGGTCCAGGGTGCTGCCTTTAGATAGATAGATTAAAGATAGATTAAAACTTTATTCATCCCTTGGGAAGGTTCCTTCAGGAAATTAAGTTTTAGCACATTTACATGGGATTTAAGAAATACTCTAAGCTCCAACAGGATCTGTGTACAGCGAGCCTTTCGACCATGCTGGCACTGACCCACACTCCTACTACACCGCTCTAGTGTTTATTACTGGGCCACTTAAACAGGACCAGCTGCAGAGGATGAACAGGCACCACCAGTGACACAGTGTAGCATACATACAGGAAAAGTCTCGTTTTGTCCAGCATCATCACACAGCAACCACCAAAATTTATACAAAAAGCATTTTAACCCCTATACCCCAGCCCTGTAACTGAAGAGGAATCCAGTTTTTCACATTAATTACACAATAATCAGTGTTAGTGAATGACATTCCTGGGAATTTCAGGGGCTAACAATCAGTGTCCGCCATGTTCCTGCTCTCCCTGCTGCTGCAAGGGACCTACAGAGCATTAGAGACCTTTTATCATGATGTAAAAGTGCCGTTAGATAAAAATGTGAATAACCTTTATGGTTATGATGCTTGTTGTTAGTTTGTTGTCTCTTGCTGTTTAGGGTGATGCTTTAACTAACCATCAGCTAAAGTCAGCGAAACACTAATCTAATGTAAGAGATTTCGTTACTGTCAATCTGAAGCATGCAAGTCCATGGGAAGTGAAGAGGTGGAGTATGTGGGGGGGGGTCATTTTTCCCTTGGTGGTTTTTCTTTTGTTTGCTTTTTTTATTAGTTTTTTGCCAGCCCAGGAGGGATGCTTAGGTCTTTTTTTGGTACCTGTTATGAGAGCACCTGTTATAAAAGTCTGATAAATAAATGTAAAAATAATATTAAATAAATAAATATTGATGCCGTTGCTGTGGGGTCGCCACAGCGAATGCTCTGTTTCCATTTCTTCCTGTCTAAAGCATCTTCCTCTTCCTCTGCATGTCCGCTCTCACTGCCTCCATAAACCTCCTGTTTGGCCTTCCTCTTTTCCTCTTGCCTATCAGCTCCATCATTAACATCCCCTTCCCAATATACCCAGCCTCTCTCCTCCGCACACGTCCAAACCATCACAATCTTGCTTCTCTGACTTTGTCTCCCAACCGTCCAACAGGAGCTGATACCTCTAATATATTCATTCTTGATCCTGTCTATCCTCCTCACTCCCAATGCAAATCTAAGCAGCTTTAGCTCTGCCACCTCCAGCTCCACTCTTCCCATCAGTGCCACGGTCTTCATTCCTATAACAGCTGTTCTCACTACTGTCCTGTAAACCCTTCCACTCTTTCTGGTCACCTGTTTGCAACAGTTCACTCCTGCCGCTCTTCTGCACCCATCCGTCCTTCCTGCACTCTCTTCTTCACCTCTCTTCCACACTCCTCGTCACTCTGGACTGTTTCTCTCACCTGTATTAAAGGTGAGTATTGAGTATATTTCACTACAGTATTTAAACCTAAACAGCAGCTTCAAAGCAAAGGGAGAGGCTAAATCCTCTTTCTGGTTTTCCCACCATGCCCTGCACTGGTCTGGTGGTCGTCTGGTGTGTCATATGTTTGTAAAAGTGCTAAAATACTTCGGAAATGACTCACACAGAAAACACCTGGCTGCTGTTCCACACTGCAATATTTCTCTGTAAATTACTGAAAATCTGAGGAAAATTTGGATGAATGAAGAGGTTGTGATGAACGCTTCTTTCTCTATTGCGACAGAAACATGCATTTCTGACATCACGCTGCACATTCAGAGCTGTGTGGGTGTCTATTATTTGCATAGTGTGAAGGAAAGTGAGGGGTTCAGACCTGCTGAAGCCGATCCTTTTCCACAGAAGTGAGCTGAAGTCATGGTTCTGTGTGTATCAGTGTAAGGATCTTGACCTGACTAATAACCACAAGCTCTGACTCTCCAGAGAGGAGAAAGAGAAGAATAATTAATTCCTTCAGTAATTCAACATAACATTCCCGTAATACTCCCTTTAATTCTTACTTCTCATGCTGGGACAAAGTAGTTCTGTAGGCATCATGGGGAACATGCAGGTGTGGGAGTGGTGGTTGGGAGGGTTTAGGAGTGCATTAGGTGCACTGCCCCTTTTTCAATAGCACCCATAGCACCCCCACCCCACACACCCCTGGGTAAACAAAAATGACCCCCCCTCCCAATATTCAAACTTATGAAAAACGTATTAAACTTCTTATGCGTAAGAAAGAGAAGCACATTTTGCCTTTACAGTGAACTCAGTCCAGGTCGTGCACCAGTACTGGACAGAACACTTTTTGAAATTTGCGTTAAAGGTTCAGTTCCACAGAAACCACATGCTTCTGCACATACAATTTAAATCAATGTAAAATCGCCACGTATTGATTCATTCTTAAAATCTATACATGAACGGTGCGCTGCGTTCAGTCAGTAGGTCTGTAGATCTTCCAAAGTAGGATTTGAGACCAAACATGCTAATTCAGAATTAGTCCTAGATTGGTCTCATCTGTAGGAATCAGTAGGCTTTTATTGTCATTTCAGCCATATACAGTTCATACAGTACACGGTGAAACAAAACAACGTTCCTCCAGAACCACGGTGCTACATGAAACACAGGACCACAAACACTACACAACTAATAACATTAAGTGCATTGTGTGCAAAGATGTGCAAACATTGCAGGACATGCAAAGACAGACAGGTACAAACGAAGATGCAAAGGTGCAAAGTAGAAGGATGTGCAAAGATGCAATAATGTCATGTAAACAATGACACAGGGAGCAGGAAGAATGAAGCAGTATAAAGTTAAATATCAGTAATAAATATAAAGTTAGGCTAAGGCCTAGTTAGTGTGTGTGTTGACAGTCCCTGAGTGTGTGAATGGACAGGGGCATTCCTTGGTATAGGAAACATAGGCAGTTGCCTAGGATGCCACTGGAAAGGGTTCCTTATAGGGTAAAGGAAAGTTGAGTCCGTAGTTATTATGTCTGTCCCCTGTTTGTTTCTTGACATTCCCGAACAGCTAGGAAGACCACTGGGAAAAAATATTTTACGTGCTACCTGTTCACTCAGGTCAGAAGAAGACTGCATTGATGGAACATCAAAAATGACTGTGCTGCTGTGAATTACATTAAAACATATAGGACTGAATTACAACCCCTCTGCAAGCTACTAAACCTTCTGTACGCACCAGGATCTGATATGAGATTCTGGCAAAAGCATGACCCAACAGTAGAGTGTGGGAGAGGTGACCATGAGAAGGTCCTTCGTAATGTTTGTGTGTTTCTAGGCTACGTTAAAAACACAAAGGAGCTCTTTTGGCCGTTTTCGCAGTCATAATAGAACAGCGCCCCAGTGCTCCTCAGAGCCTGAAGGGAATCTGCATAAAGGCTGCTGCTGAAGGCAAAGCAGGTAAAATCCCAGTCCCGTCCTCCCGCTTGCTGGCTGGTTTGGAGTGTGACACGTTAATTGGGAAAAGCACAATATCGTCTTTCTCCAACAAAGCTGGTGCCAGTTTTCACTTTTCACTGTAAGAGGTAAAGGAGCACAGAGCCAGAACTGAGCAAGAAAATGAAAAACATCTGTGGTGGAGCAGGCCTTTCGCCCCATGAGGAAAGTGATGTAGGAGACTGAGAGAAACATGCTGTGTGTTACAGTGTTCAACACACACTGCAGATAATTCCACTCCAAGTTTGTTCATTCCCAGTGACTCCAAGAGCTCCAGTCAGAAGTTGTGTGTGAAAGGTACGTTGAGATAGGAGTGATGTTGCCAGACCTGGTATTCCACAAGTAGTTGCTAGGGTGTTGCTATAGGGTTACCATGGTATCGCAAATGGTTGCTAAGGTTTAGTTATGCCAGGGTGTGCCCCATAGTTGCTACATGGTTATAATGGTGTTCCTGTGGTATTCGGGGTAGTTGCTAGGTGGTTGGTTTCCCAAGTGGTTGCTGGGTTGTTGATAGGTAGTTGCCCACAAAATAACATCATTAATTCCTGGAAGAATGCATCTGGAAAAAAATGTGGCAATATTCAACTTGCATGTCCATTCCTAAATAAAAGAACATTTTTTGAATTATCAGTTTGGGAGAAACTGTGTACCAGTACTGTGGGCAGTATTTGCCCACTGGGGCTAGATTTGATTAATAGGGTACAACTTTAATGCACATTGTGGAGCAGTATTGTAATACAGAAAGACACTTTTAGGCCATCAGTGCCAGCATTGAGATTTATGAGCTTTGTGAGATTTGAGTCTTTGTGGAAGCAGCACCGGTCTCTTGTTCGTGCTCAGTGGCAGTAAACGCTGATTAGCAGGGAAGCTTGCCTGGTTTTGTAGGGGGCTGCTATGATAAGCCCTAGAGACTATAGGAGGAAAAATCAGCTGCTGCAGGGCATGGGGTTGACCTCTGTAACCCAGACTAGTGCCATGTTTGCTCAGAGTCATTGAAATGAAAGTCAGAACCATAAAAGTTTGGCGTTCTTTTATTTTAGGCCCTGACTGATGATCACTGTCACAAACAGGTGATTTAACCTGAAAGACAAGTAAAAGAGCAAGTATACTTCCAATAATTTCACAACAATTTCATAATATTTCATTTTTCTCATGTTTTAACAAAAGTGTTACAATTACAAAACCAGTAGAGTGCATTCAATTTGACACCTGCAGTAACAGAAGGACAATTGTCTAAAACAGTTATAATAGGAGCGATTAGGAGAGAACAGTCTAGGACAGTGTAAATTAGAGAGAGCATTCTAGAACAGCATTAATAGAAGACAACATTCTGGAACAGTGTTAATAGGAGAGAACACTCTAGAACAGTGTTAATAGAAGAGAACATTCTAGAACAGTGTAAAATAAAATAACATTCTACAACAGTATTAATAGAAGGCAACACCCTAGACCAATGTTAATAGGAGACAGCATTCTAGAACAATAGGAAAGAATATTCCCAAACAATGATAACAGAAGAAGACATTCTAGAACAGTGTTAATAAGAGAGCACATTCTAGAACAGTATAAAAGAAAAGCACATTCTAGAACAAGATAAATGAGGGAAGCATTCTAGCATTATGTAATTGGGAGACAAAAGTTCACATGAGACATAATGCCTCGTGAGTGGTTGATGTACATGCAGTGGGCCCAGTCAAGAGATATGATCATTAGAACCACAGGATCAAAGTCCAAGAGGAAAAAAGGCATTTCTGGACAGGGCATCTGCATCCTGACAGTACACTTCTGAAATGACCATAAACAACCTAAAGTATAAAGGACCTCCACATAATGTAAGGGTTCTATATCAATTAAGGGTTCTTTCTAGAACTCTATTTTCTGTAGTAATGGTTCTTCGAAGATCTTGAGTAAAGAAAATGGTTTGACATAAATACACATATGGTTATTTGCTTAAAGTGGTTCATTATAGTTTTTAAAAATGATTTTAGACAGTACCATCATGTTCTGTTTTCAGTTCTATATAGCACTCTGTTTGCTGAGAATGCTGCAGTGGTCTGCACACAGGCCGAGAAGAGGGCTCAGTTGTTCAGGGGGTGGTAGCAGGTGTATCTGTGATTACACGGCCATTATGATGATTACTTGTTTAAGGAGTGACTGTTAAAGGAACATTAGAGCCACGCGTTCTCTTTGTGCTTAGGGGGTTGCGAAGAGATTCCTGGAGAGACTGTGAAATTCTGAGTGTTCACGGTGGCTCATGAGTCAGAGCAACTGCCTACATTATTTGTCCCAGGAGAACCATCAGTGCTGGTGAAACGCTGTTTCTTCAGATGTTCCAGTGTGAAGAACCCTCCCCAAGAAGGGCCTGTGGGGCTAAAACATGCAGCAGGACTGGGAGCCTCTGTAGCAGAAGCACTCTATTTCCCTCAGGCTCATCTGCCCTCAACCTCTACGTTCAGCACGCTCCAAAAAGCCAATCAAAACACTCTGCTCTGCATCCTGGGGTTAGCTTCAGGGCTAAGCTAACACTGGTAAGATTCCAAAAATGATTTGAAAGAAACCTGAATGATTTAATTAGGGAATGGGGTCTGTGGGATTGGGATGGGACCAGATCCAGGCATATTTTAATTGATTAGTGGTATGAAGCCCTGGTTGTGATTCTTCATGCTTGTTACTCTCTGTCTGCTGCATTGCTGTGGAGACGTACATGGACGATTACCCCCGTCTGCCCCAGTGAAGTGTTTGCAGTGAGGACATGCTTTCCATGAAGAATGAAGACCTTCAGTGTTTGTTTGAGGTGTTTTCTTTTTGAATGAGAACTGCTTCCATTTGACTTTCTGATAAAGACTGGGAGCCACCAGAAGTGCACCACATTGCTATTTGCAACTGGTTGAAAATGAAATGTTGATGAAAATCTGGTTTTAACATTCACATCTATGCCGATCAGCTCCAGCATTACAGTAACTGGCAGGTGACATAGTTCCACCTTATTGCGGTGATGTAGTTCCTGTTTGCTGAATCGTTTACCACAAGTTTCTGCTAGTTTCAATGTAGTCAATGTCAATGCATAGAGTGCAGGATGTTTAATTATTCTTTCACCGTCGTTAGTAATAACTTTATTTGTAATAAATGTACACATCTCTGACAGAGACGATTGCAGCATTACAGGTGTGCATCCAGACTCTAGAGCAGGTTAATGTGAATGAGACTTTCTGTAGGGGAAAGTCTGGAAGCCTTAGGCAGAGTTAGCAACTCCCCATCTCCGGTGTTAGAGCCCTCATGGCAGGGCGAATGGGAGACGGCTCGGCGGCACAGAAATTGCACAGCCTCTAAGGCTTGCCCACCAGAGCACCACTCCTCTCAGATTCACATTGCTCTTCTTAGTGAAGGACCCGGTGAGAAACCTGAAAAAGCTCTGGTTATAGACTCTATCTTAAGGCACATGATATTAGCCAGACCTTGAGGGGCACCAGCAGCTTTAGTCAGGTGTATCCCAGAAGCCAGGGACATAGCAGGTAATCTCAGGGTTCTAGGTAAGCATAGATACTCAAACATAGTTTTCCATGTAGGAGCTAATGATATTCTCCTTCAATAGAGCGAGGTTACTAAGAATTAGCAAAGGCGTAGGCGAAGGCGTTATCTAATGCCGTGATATGCTCTGGCCTCATACCAAATCAGCTTGGTGACATGGCTGAAGCAGCTTGTGGTCACTGAACTGCTAGATGTCCAGGTGGTGCTTAGAAATCAATGTGGGCTTTATAGATAATTGGAGATTTGAGGGCAAAGCTATTAAAAAAGGTCTTAGTGCTGCCAAAACAATGTATCTCCCTTATAGAAGTTATTACAAAAAATTGTTGCAGTGCTACGTAGCCAACAGCTCCACATTTTCTCCCTCTGTACCTGGACAGCGACTGCATGCAACACTAGAGGACTCCACGAAAGACGCCTGTCTCGCCCTAGCAGCACCTGACCCTCTCCTCTTCAGTTCGCTTCATCATAAGCTCATAATATTCTGTGTTGTCATTTAGGTTTTTAGTCACAAACAGCATCTTGGCTGTTTGCGGAACTGAAACAGCTCCTGTTAATGACAAATTACACATTTACCCCAATTTAAAAAAAATTTAAAAATCTATATTTTAACATGCAAATCGATTCTAGAACATAAATATATGGTATCGTAGATATGGATATTTCAATATCAATCCACACAACACTAGCTTCAGTGTGTTTGGGCAAAATGAACACCTGTATGACGTTAAGTCTCCTGATTTATATAAATTTTCTGGCTGACGGGGTTGATATGGGTGGTTCTTTTTTACTGTTAGGGATGTACAATAGAGTATATCATACATTGTGTCAAGTGTACCTTAAGTTTGTATAGTGTCTACTATGTTTTGTATTGTACAGTTTGTTTGTTTGTTTAAATACTAAAGAAACACTATCGGCCGAAATCAAATTCCTTGTGTGTGCTGTACAATCCAACTGTAACAGTGAACACATTACCAGTAGCTACATTGTTGCATGCATTGTTGTGTAACTACACAGTTATTACAGACTGTATGACTTTGGAGGTTACAGATAATTTTTACCAGCGGTGTGAGATTTGGGTGAAGAAGTTTATATCTTCTGTAAATCTGATGCTGCTTGTTCCCCATTGGCTGATTTTTCCCGCTCATTTTCAGGAGCTTCTCTCAGAATAAGTGATGTTTTACGTGCAGCACCCTGACAAACTGCCGCTTATATAAACTGTAAACACACACACACACACACACACACACACACTGCATCACCCAGTCTGTTGGCTTTGGCTCCATGTCCTCCCCAGGCGGCTCACGGTGGACAGAGCTCTGCCTGGTGTTCATGGAAAACTAAGCCCAGAGGCAACACCGCGAAGCGGCCAGAGAGATGGTGCGTTTTCTCTGAATTCTCCAGCTTTTCCCAGAGATCCCAATGAAGTGTGTAACTGCGTGATTTCAGCCATCAGCCCAACACACTGAACATGTTTTTCCCATTACAGGATGTTTGACGGCTCCTTGCAGTAAACGGATGGGTCCTGAACGAGTGATTTACAGGAACCGGTTAAAAAAGCATCAGCTCTGATTACACACTCTAAACACACACACACTCACACTAAAAACACCCATACACACACACACACTCACACTAAAAACACCCATACACACACACACTCTAAACACACACACACTCACTTTAAAAACACCCATACACACACTTACACTAAAAACACGCATACACACACACACACACACACACTCTAAACACACACTCACACTCACACTAAAAACATGCATACACACACACACTCACACTAAAAGCATGCATACACACACACACTTGTTTTAATCACGCGTAACATTTCAGCATCACTAACAATCTATTTCTCTCTCTCTCTCTCTCTCTCTCTCTGTTGAGCTGCTCCACTGAGATACCTTTGATCCTGTCCCATTCTGCTATCTGGACCAGCCTGACCCACCCTGATACCCTATATCTGGTTTGTGGCTTTTAGCCCACTTCACTCATATGAACAGCCCTAGTCTCCAAAGAACTGATCTAAAGTCTTTGTGGCACCTGTACACAAGGAACTACTGCCGCCACTTTATACTAAGAATGATTATTATGATATATTTATTATATATATTTATGTTATTTATTTTTTCCCCCTTTCTTTTTTCTTGTTTGTTATTGCTATACGATGTCGACCAGAGGAGGATGGGTTCCCCCTTCTGAGCCTTGGTTCCTCCCGAGGTTTCTTCCTACAGCTTAAGGAGTTTTTCCTTGCCTCTGTCACCTTTGGCTTTGTCTTTGGGACCCGGTTTCTGTAAAGCTGCTTAGGGACAACGTCAGTTGTAAAAAGCTCTATAAAAATAAACTTGACTTGACTTGACTTGACACACAATATACACACTGCTAAATACACATACGCACACACAAACACACACACACACACTTTATTCTCCTGATGTGTGGAGATATGAGGTTTTGTTCTGACAGTGAGGTAAAATGACAGATCCTATTATTAAACACAAACTCATGAAAAGGAACCAAGGTTCAGGTAAGTAAATGGGAATAACTGAGAGTAAATTAGGGTGAACTAGAGTCAGCTATAACAAATAAAAGTGAGGGAGTAAAAAAGAGGGAATGGGAGAGAGTGGGAGTGAAAGGGAGTGAAACAGAGTTAATAGGAATGAATGGGCAGTAAAGGGAGTAAACGGGAGTAAATGAGACTAAACGTGGAGTAAACAGGAGTGAATGGGAGTGAGTGGAAGTGAATGGGACTGAATGAGAGTAAATGGGAGTAAACAAGAGTGAAGAGGTATGAGTAGGGGTGAATGGTTATGAACAAAGTGAATGAGAGTGAGTGGAAGTGAAGGAGAGTTAATGGGAATGAGTGGGAGTAAATATGAGTGAATGGGAGTAAATGGGAATGAACAGGCATTAACAGGAGTGAATGGGAGTGAACAGTACTGAATGGGATTAAAGGGGGTAACTGGAAGTGAACAGGAATGAGTGGGAGTGAATCAGAAGGAACAGGAGTGAGTAGGAGTGAACGGGGGTGATGTAACAGCTGTAATGTTAAATGTGAACAGCAACCTGTTTGAGTCTCCTCTTGTCTGAAGAAAGATTCAGATATACAGAGACTCCTATCTGACGTATCTGACTGGACGTATCTGACTGGACTGGGTCAGCCTCCCGAACATCTCCCAGTTAGTCTGAATCAGAGTCCCTTTCATTATCAGCATAAACTCTCCAACTATGTGCTAACGGCTGAGGAGAAGCATCTTAGTCCCTGCAGGCCTAATGATCTACCACAGACTGAGCACTGCAGCTAGCTAACTTACAGCAAGCGACCACAGCTCGATAGCTTGCTAGGCTAATGTGTGTGGGGACATGGAATCAGTAAAGTACACATTTTAACACCGAACTCTCAGAGAATGAGTGACCTGTTTGACCCCCTGACCCAAAGTGTCTGCTGCACACAGACAGGAACCTATAAGGGCCCTGTGGCTCAGGAGCATCTCCTGTCTGTTAGCTTTAAGACAGTGTAGTATCTGGGTCCGTTTAGCATGTTGGAGTCCAGTAAAAGCTTAAAGCATGGAGAGCATTCGTATTTCTCGTGAGACCCTGCAGATTTCTGGCACAGTGGTAAATTCAGTTTTGCCTCTTTCAAGTACTCATCATCCAGTACAGGTAAAGTGTCACAACCATGTGGATCAGCATTCACATGCCCATTGATGACAGTACCACGAGCATGTGTGTGTGTGTGTGTGTGTGTGTGTATATGTTTGTGTGTGTGTGTGGAGCCACTCTCGGTAACTCATTCCAGTTGCTCAGTGTGAGCAGTAACATTATGGGATGTAGGAGCTGGATTGTTCTGGCCTTTCCTCTGGAGTCCCCAAATGCAGTACAGTGTGTGTGCTGAAATAACACACAGCTTGGGATATGGCACAACTGTGGGGGGCTGATACCTCCAGTGAGAAAGGGGCCTGTTTGCCTTACCCCCTATATTCAGAGCAACAGGGAATCTACAGCATACCATCACTGTCTTAAAAAAACCTCTGCTGAAGGGCACAGGTTAAAAAGAGAAAATAACCAACATTTACTACTTTAAATCTCCTTACCTCACTTATACAAACATTTCATAAAACATGAACAACCGAATTATTCAATGTGGATACTGAATAAATCATAGTAGATACAGATTAAGTTTTAGTGTATACTGAAATGAAAAATTCATAGTAAATACGGTATAATTCTTAGGAGATACTGAATAAGTCATAGTGGATACTAAATTATTCATAGTAGATTCTGAACAATTCATGGCATATTCTATATATTTCATAGTGGATACAAAATAATTAATACAAGATGATAAATAATTCATATTTCCTACTGAATAATTCATAGTATATAATAAACAATTTATAGTGAATACTAAATAATACATAGTGGATGCCAGCTTTATTCAGTGCATCCCTTTACTTCAGTCCACTTTCAGAAATAAAAGCCAGGTATAGTAAATAAGTTAAATAATTTGTAAAACACTCATAATAATTTACTAATGATCGTGATAAATTCAATACAATCTAAAGCATTTTATATACTTTGTTTTTTATTCTCCATTTGTCCTAAACTCTCACTCTTTTGCTCTTTCTCTCTTTCTCTCTCTCCCTCTCTCTCTCTCTCTCAGGCACACACACACACACACACACACAAACACACACACACATGCTGTCTTCCTTTGCAGCTGTTCTTTATTTGAGTAGGTCTTTACTTACTTCCTGGATATCAGAATCATAACAACTGGTGCCCCACCTTCACAAACGCTGGGATGATCCAGAAAATAAGCTGAAGAAGTAAACACACACTCCAGTCTGCACTGCGACACTGAGAGCGTGCCCAGATGACCTCACAAGAGCCATTAGCCAGTTAGTACATTTACAGGAGTGTTCATTAAAGCACATCATCCCTTAAATCTAAAGTAAATGAAATGTAGAATAGTAAAGTAAAAGTAAACGATAACCTCATACACTGAAGAGGACCCCAGCTCATCTACATATTTGATGTTGCAGGGATCTGGAGTATTCATCCACACTTGCCCACCCAGGCCAGTTCATCACACTACAGCTGTAAGATCATTAAAAAATACTACATTCAGCTAAATTTGGACTCTAGTCTTCTTTGCAGACGTACACACATGGATAAAATTGTTGGTACCCTTCAGTCAATGAAAGAAAAACTCAAAATGGTCACAAAAATAACTTTAATCAGACAAAAGTA
>JBBPDA010061143.1:0-13227 GCA_037974385.1 Arnoldichthys spilopterus | reverse complement strand
TATCTATCTATCTATCTATCTATCTATCTATCTATCTATCTATCTATCTATCTATCTATCTATCTATCTATCTTACATGCACACACACAAACCACACAAAATGAATAACTAACCAAACAACTAGACAATGCGTAAATTTGTGAATTTAGTACAGTGGCAGTAGCTTAGCATAAGGGAAGCAACAAGTTACCACTTTAGCTTTTCAACATTTAACTTTTAAATGTAATTCTTTACCCAGATATCCACAAATGACATTTATTAGGGTTTACACAACATAATTTATTTAACCCTATGTTCTGTTCAAAAAGCAATCCAGTACATAAATAGCTGACTCTGTCAAAAGTTGATGCAAGATTCTGACATAGAACGTAAATGTTAAACATTGACACTGAAGAACGTTGTAAAAAGTCATGTTGTTTCTGTTTTTGCATCTCAACTTTTACCCTATCAACTAATTACTCAGATATTAGCCATACGATATAAATTGGCCAATGAGTAAAGTGTAAATAAGTAAACAAACTTGCAGCTCAGTGCCCTTATTTTATTTGACTTAGGTAGTATAAAACATGGGTGCCTAACCATGCCTGAGCCATGACTAAAGACTGAGTAGCCTGAGAGCAGCTAGGCTTACCATTATGCTGAATTTTAATGGGGACGATAATAGCTGCACCTCATCCAAACAGTTAGCTCCAGCATTAATTCATCTATTTATTTAAATCACAATGGCTAATATGTCCCTACATTTTTGAATGACAGATGCAGAGAATTTTATATAAATAAAATTTAAAATAAAATTATTCTCAGTGAGCAAAGTTAAACAAGTGGTATTTTTGTTGAGAGCCAGTGTGCTGCTCAGTTCCCTAACTAATCAGCACTTAGTAAACAGAATGCTAGTGTCTTAATGCTGAAAACCAGAAACAGAAATATGCTGGTAAGCTTAAATTCTTGCATGAAAGACTGTAATAAATATTATATTTCATCAGCCACATTAAGCATTTTATCCTCCAGTGTTTTATAGTTATTTTTAAAATAATGGGAGAAATAGGAAGTGCTAATGCTACTTAAAAAAACTGGCTCTGATATTCATACACAGCTGAGTGGCAATTTTGTTTTGGATGATTAATCACATGTACTATTCTATGTACTCGCATGTGCTAATTTCTGTGTAACTTTTGGTTGGGGTCAATTGCTGTAGGCTGAATAAGTCAATAATTTATTTTTTTTTGCAATAATGACACTGAGATGCCCTGTGTGTTCCGACATCTTTCTTTCTTAGCCAGCATATTTTTTTTTCTTTATGTGTTATAGTAGCTCTTATGTGAAATAAGACCATATAGGCAAATCTTTACTGCCTATGAAATCAATGAACCTTGGGCACCCATGAACTTTGGGCACCCATCTCCCTGTTGCCTCTTTAGTGGTTGTTCTTATTTGGATCCTGTTCTTGGCAGATATTAAACACTGCATACCCCCCCTGCTGTTTTGGAGATTCTGTGCACAATAACATGCCTTTCACTTCAAAATATGTGAGTAAAGTGTAGTTTTCTATGACATGAGTGATCATATGTTAAGCCAAGGCTCTTAGCAAAACTGCTCACATTTTGAATCTATTCTGTTATAATCTGTTCCCTTCCCTTGTTATAATCTTGTGTTTTAGGTTATATACTGTTCTGCATAAAACTTTGAGCTCCGTTTAAATATCACACTGTCTAATGACACTATTAGGGTCATCTTTGGTTACCTCATTCCTACTTTATCACCCTTAAGTCACATCTTAAAAGCTCTCTCTTGATCCACAGCCAAATTATTAGTTCCTTTTTAACACACTCCCATAATGATGCACTCGCAAAACATAAAAGCTATGCATGAGTGTAGTTAAGGATCTGTGAGACTGATCAGACCTCATAAAGTGTGAGCTTGCACACTATGGGAATTTCAGAACTCATGAATTATTCAAACAGCAATTATTTATACTGTTATCCAGTTTTCCTTGAAGCCTTCTGACTGCTAATGCTGTCCATGCGTGCAGTGTAACGTGTCGACATGTGGTAAATTGTGTATTTATGGGTATTTTCAGTGCTATGTGCTTGAGGGTCTTTTCCTACCCATATTAATTTACATATAAACAGTTGTGCTGATGTGAAGAAATTATGCTATCAGTGGCAAATTCTGCATATGTGTAAAGGTACTGTGTGCTAAATGTTAAACACTATATGCATAATTATATCTTAAATAGAACCTTATGACGTGATTCATATCTTACCTATATCTATCTATGTCCATCCATCTGATGTTATCTATTTGTATTTATCCATCCCTGTTATCTGTATCCATCTTTTCATCCACCTATTCATCAGTCCATCCATCCACAAACCCCATTTTCAGAAGAGCAAGCAGAATTTAATCTGCAATCTTAAATTCTCTCGAATCCAAATGGATAAGGGGTCAACAAAATTAGTTTTAGTATTGTAGTTGACTAACTTTGATTTTGACATATTTTGATTTTGATGTCTGCAACATGCTCAAAAACAAACAAAAACATGGTACAGGGGCCAAATAAGATTGAAAGATTTATAGAATATTCAATTTACACTGTTTCTCAATGCAAGATTGCAAAGAATTTAGGTCTTTTACAATAAACCTTACATCATGTTATGAACATTTTCAGAAACTCTCATGCTACTAGCCACATGGCTACTTTGGAAACCATTTTCACTTAATACAGTCTGCCGCTGCATCAGAAAATTTAACCCGAAACTCTATTATTACAAAGAAAAGGCCATTCATCACTTCTGAGTAGAAAAGTTGCCAAGTTATCTGGGCCTGAGGTTTTCTCAGATGAATTAAAATTCAAATTAGACAGTTAAAATGTGTGTTGTGGTCAGATGAGTCTGAGTTTCAGCTTGTTACCGGGAAATAAATGGAAGTCTAGGCCTCTGTGGCAAAGACAGAATATACAGACTATTAACAGCAATAAATGCAAAAAACATGTGGCATGGTGTCATCAGTGCCAACAGTGAGTGTCTTGCATATGTGACAGTATGTATAAACATTATATACACTATATACACTTAAGTGTTTATCATTGAATTCAGGTGTTTATGCCAAAGCCATTGCCACATGTGTTTAAAATCAAGACCCTAGCCATAGACTGCATGGTGGCATAATTTTGTGAAAAGAATAATCCACATTTGTGAATGAATGGGTCATTCTGAAGAGTTCAGTAAATTTTTTTCAGATTATTTGTCATTGTGAACACACCACACAGTGCACCACAATGAAACGTGTCCTCCGCATTTAAACCATCTGTGTAGGATCAGTGGGGAGCTGACATGGGCAGTGCCCAGAGAGCAGTGCTTGGGAATGGTACCTTACTTGTACCAGGCTGGGATTTTAATCGGCAACCTTTAGGTCACAGGGGTAACTCCCTAACCATTAAACCACCCCTTGTATGGTACAGTCACAGGATGCCACCTTTGCATTCAGTCGGTTAGGGAGTTACCTAACATTTCACTGTTATGTCAGTGTCACTGTTGTGCTTACGTTTCGCCATCATGTTACTGTCATATTAAAACCTTTTAATAATTTTTTTCAGTCCTACCAGTTAGCCTTTACAGTGTGAGGAAATTTCATGACTCATGGATGAATAGAAATGATCCAAAAGTATTTAAATCTCTTTTCATTTACTTCCCAATTTTTCTTTTTTGCACTCCAGGGAGCTTAGCATTTAGGCAGTGGAAGACTTTGTATACTATGGGTAACAAAACCAATTACCAGAAGCCTTAATTAGTCTTAACATAATGATATAAATGTAAAGCAGGTTTTGATCATGTGTAATCTGCAGTGAGCGGACCCTGTTTACCATTAACGTAATATTCCTTATACAGTAAGGCTGTATGTGGCTTCATTCACTAGACTTTTTCCCTCCGCTCAAAAGCCTGACAACCACAACTTGATTCAGTGTGATTGGGTTTCCACACTGCCAAAAATGAAAAATATTTCTAGTGAATCATTGGAACTCGTGGGAGCAGGTCCAGATACTGAGGTGACGATCGCAATAAGAATCATTTTCACACATGAACGTTTGTGGATAGTACTCATTATAAGATCTTTTTACACTGTGTTTTTACAGAGACATTCAGCCGTATGACTCAGTAACAATGGCAGATCATTTGCGCCCTGAAACATCTTTGAATGTGGCTCTGACTGTTTGCACACAATGAGGGGTAAAGACATACTTGTCAATCAACTAGAAATACTCCCATCGTCTGACTTTCTACATGTTGTTACTGTTATAACAAAAACTATATCTGTGAAAAGGAAAATTCATAGGTGAAAGAGGGGAAATGCCCAATGTCTCACAATGTAAGAAACTGGAGTTTTCAAATGTCAAGAAATGAGAACAGATAGGTTATTAATTATTTTTAACACAATTGCTAATCCACCAGTTCTATTTTACTGTTTATTAATAGAATAGAATTCTAACAATTAATGGTTCATCTCAGAAAGTAGTTGTTTATAATGTGTAATAAAAACATGTAATATTTTTTTGTAAATCTGGTTTCTTCCAGAAGAGAACAGAATCGCCTTTAGAGTCTTGGTTCCTTGAAGGTTTCGTTCTCATACTCCTATGATCAAAGCCACTACTGGCCTTGGCTTGCTTGTTAAGTTGGAACAAAAGTTCTGTAAAAATGTATGTGTACTAAATAGAGCAGAAGATTTAGGATCTACACCACCAGACATATATCAGCACAGCCCAGACAGTTTTTTTCTTGCAAGGGCAGAGCCGTCTAGAACTGGAGACTAGGCGTGGTGCTAGCATAAGCAGACACAAAGAAGCGACCCATAATCCCCTGTGATGCCATACTAGCCCTGAAGGGGGCGTCTGTCACTGGCGTTCCATCCCAGCCCCACCCTGGCAGTCTGGTACATGAGTGAGTGGCACTGCACAGCTGTATTGTCACCATTGATATTAAAGCTTAGCTCTTACTTTGAGTAATAATCCTAGCAGTACTAATGACCTGTGAACAGCATTTGCAGTCCCAGATCTGCATTCAGGTTCGAGTTGCTGATCTCAGAACAGCCCACAATGACAAGCTTAAACTTCAGTGTTGTAAAGGGCTGCGACTTTGATTAGTAAATGTGCTTGGAGCATTACGTCATGTGAATGCTAAAGTCTGAGCCAACTCTGAATGGGCACGGTGCCTCTACATTATTTATGGAGAGACTGAGTGCAGATGCAGTGGTGCCGCGTGAGGCCTGTTCCCCCACAGCTATGCCATTGCTCTCACACACACACATGCACTCACAAACCTACAACCAAATAGGTCACTCTTTCAAACAGGTGCTACTTTAGCATTTAAGTTTTTTGTATGGTACCTAAGGTGGTCATGTCATCTTACATTGCACGAAAAGTCAGCAGTTCCCAAACTTTGGAGGTTATATACCTTCTTCTACATCTTGACCATGGTAAAAAATTATGACATTTTTAAGTTTAACAAAAAAACAAAAAAACCCTCTACCATTCCAGTTCTTGTCTTGCGCACTCCCTGGGGCAGTCTGCATACACTTTGGGATACACTGCCATAAGGCATGATTTCAGTTCAGTGTAATTTACAGTTCACTGCCAGTTTATTAGGTACCCTTGCTTTGTATCTACCCTCACTGGCCATTTCATCAGAAACATCCACTTTAGTTTATTATATATTAAATATTAAGCAGTATACATCATATGGACAGTCAGTGATCATCAGGCACAGCAGTTTTGCTGGAGTTTTTATGCTTGTTGGCCACTTTAAAAGCACCACCTACATTGTATACGTTGGCATACAGATAAACACTTCCTTCATGCACAGTTTAATCCTTTGTCCTTTTATCAGTGGTCCATTTCGGATCACAGACTCACTATTGACTGGCTTTTTGAGGTGGTGGGTTATTCTCAATCCAGCAGTAACTTTTAAGTGTGTAAAACTCCAGCAATGTACCAGTATAACAATTATTAATGTGCCACTACGACTGCAAATTGTAAATATAACAAAAGGTGTTTCTGGTAAAATGGCCAATGAGTTCAAGGTAGGTGTTTCTTATTACCGTGCAGCATGGATATATTACAGGTTGACAAAAATTTTTTAATTTTATTGTAGAGGGTGTGCTTCTTATTGGTGTTGCAGAGTACAATAGACTGTGCTAGTGCAGTTAGAGTGGTTTAGTATAGACTGAAGTCCTGTAGGGCACATTCTCCAATGCAGGCAAGCCTCAAGGTCAAAGGATTGTATCTCCTGCCAAAGTGCCTCTGCCAAGCATAGCTGCACACACTGGCCTTCCTCCAGACTTTCTTCACTTAGAATGGGGCTAAAAGGATTCATTGTACAAAATAACAAAATCAGACACATTTTTTAACTGTCATGCCCAGATGTTGAAGTTTCTTAAATTCTGTACCCCCCTTAAACACTGCCTTCTTTCTTTTGAATGACAAACAGGGAATCTGCAGGTCTTAACATTCTCCACAAGGCAGAGCTATTGGAACACATATCTCTTTTGTCTGCATCACTGAAAGGGAGGAAACCCACACCCGCAGGATCTTATTAATGTGTGTGTATGGTAAAACTTTAATTTGTATACACTGAAATGTAATGTTTGCTGTAATAAATTGTATGTGTGTAATTACTCAATGAATTGTTAAAATAATTGTGGTAAACATCATAAGTGGACCTCATTGTAAATCATTTGAACACAAAAATAAATAAAGCTAAGGACATTGCTTAGTTCTGCATATAAACCTGTAATTTTATATGAGGACAATACATTCATCCTCATGCACGCTTCATTATGCACAGAAAAAAGCACACAAGCACATGCATGCTTGCACATACTTGCTTCTTTGTTTTTCTGAGCCCTCCTTCTCTCTGTCCTACAGCCTCACAATTCCCTACTCTCCTCACACACATACAAATACGCACGCATGCACTCACACTCAGCATCACCCAGCACTTTAAATATGGCCATGAAGTCATGCATTTCTCTGGGTGGCCGTGGAGGATCTGAGCCGTGCTACAGCTTTCCGCAAGCCAGCCTGTTTCTCTCTGCTAGCGGCCATGCCTTATTAATGAAACATGCTTTTTCCTTTCCGCCTCTGATGCTCAGACCCCTGCCTCTGTGTAAAGGCTGCACTGTCCAGGTGGCACTGAATCAAAGAGCTTACAGTGCAGATGCATGATTAGGGGGCAACATAAAGGCCATAAAAGGCATTTCCTTTTGAAAAAGAACTGTGATAACACAAAAGGAAAGTAATTGATTTCTTTAGGGCTGTATATACCTATAATCTATAATTCTTTGACCTCCTTGCAAAACTGCAATCTACAATATTTGCGGAGTACATTCTTAAAAATAAATTTAAACACTCGTGCCTCTCAAAAGAGTGTTCTAATTGACAGTCTAAAACATTGTAAAAGTTCTACATGAATTAAAGATTCATCCTAAAACCATACGTCTGAGTGTAAAACTTTTGTATTGCAGAGGTATATGGAATTTCCTTCTAGTGTGCCATAAAAAATACAGCAGTTATATATAGATCCAGAATTCAATAGAAACAGGTCAGCTAAAAACAAGTTTACACAGTCTTCCACTTACCAAGATTTCCCAGATTACCCAGCAGTCTTTTAGCAAAGTCATTTTAAGTGTCCAAATGCTGCTTTTTACTTTATAACTGCTGCTGTAAGACTCACATTGCTTAAAAACACTAGAGCTCAAATTTACCCAAGTAGCCCAAATTGTTTCCAACAAAAAAAACATTCTCTCTCAGCCTGGTTAAACTTCACCCGGATCTTCATTGTACAAACTTCATTTTGATCTTCACCTGGAAATTTTGTCGGCTCATTCATAATAACATATAGATGTTGTTTGCCAAGTTTCAAACAAATCATCCTTAAGATTTAGACAACATGTTTTCCTTTATTTTTCTGACATGGCTTGATTTATCTTTAAAAATCATTTTATCTGTCAGTCCTTATGCAACATTGCAAAATTCAGTCAAAGCAACATGAATTAATTATTCCATGAATAGCACAATGAATTTTAATGTATGGATTATACATTATACAGAATTATTGTATTCTTAATTGTATTCTGACTAATATAGAATTCACATGATGTGTGTATTCATATTGTAACGTATTGTGGTTCTTAGGAAGTAAATGCAAGCTTCTGGTTTATATAACTGGCGTTTAATAACGTAAAATAAACAAACAATGAAACAAATACCGGATGCGTAGAAGGCTTGAAGACAACAGGAATGGAACAGGGTAACAGCAACAACAGGGTATAAACTATAGAGAACCGACATTAAGGACATAAAAAAAGGAACACCTGTCGGGGACAAGACACAACTGATGAGGTGTGACAGGGGCGTGGCTAAGACACAACACGTGGAGACAAGCACATGGCTAACGAAAACAAAACTGACAAGAACATGGACTAAGGGAAACTGCGAGGCGACAAGACAAGACTGAACAAAAACACAGAACTGAGAACAGAAAACAGACCTAGACATGAAACAGAGACTAGAACCTCGACAAAAGATGAAACATAGGCACAAGATCAGGGAACAACAAAGGGAACACAGACAGGGGCTGAGGGAACACAGACTGGGGCTGAGGGAACACAGACTGGGTCATAGAAAAAAAGGTCCATGGCTGAGGCTGAGGAAACGGGGTCCCGGGCTGGGGAAACACAGTCCCGGGCTGATGAAACAAAGTTCCAGACTGAGGAAACACGGTCCCGGGCTGTTGAAACTCTGGTCCTGGACCCAGAAGACGCTGAGGCAGAGCCTGACGACGTCAGTGATGTCTAGGCGGAGCCAGGAGGTGCCCGCAATGTCTGGGAGAAGCCAGGAAGCACCCGCAACAATCCGGGGGAACAGGTTGGAGCCGGCGACGTCTGGGGGGAGTGAGCCGGAGAAAGCGCGGCCCAAGCGGAATGTGGCAAAGGTGGCGACGTCAGGGCGAGCTAGGCATAGACGGAGACTTCTGGGCGGAGCTGGGCGGACCTAGGCGGTGACGGTGACGGCGACTTCTACATGGAACTCACGGGTTCCAGTGACGTGGGGGCGGGACACCGCGGCTTTCCTGATGCGGGGTCGGAGTCTTCTGGAGAAGTCTTTCTTGGAGCTTGGCGACTTCCCTGATGTGGGGGCGGAGCTCGGCGACTTCCCTGATGTGGGGGTGGGGCTCGGCTTGGCTACCACCTGCGTGTTGTGCAACAGCCTCGCCGCTGTCTGCGTTGAGCCATTTTTCGTGGCTTGCAGCATCCTCGCCAATGTCACACATGCACACGTGGAGCAGCGGGCAGCTATCAACAGCACCCGGGGAGCAGTGTAGCAGGACGGTACCTTGCTCAAGGGTACCTCAGTAGTGGCCGGGCCGGGACTCAAACCTGAGACCTTCAGGTCTCAAAGGCAGTGTCCTAACCACTAGGCCACCACTGCCCACACAGAGAACCGACAAGGAACAGCTCAAACACACAAGACTAAATAATGACATAAAACAAGGAACACCTGATGGGGAGAAGAGACACAGCTGACGAGGCGTGACAGGGGCGTGGCTAAGACACAACACATGGAGACGAGCACATGGCTAACGAAAACAAAACAGATAAGAACACGTGACTAAGGAAAACAGAATCAGAGAGGACTTCACACATATATATGTATATTTTACTGCTACAAACATGGCTCAGATGATCAGATTTTAAAATTAGATCTATTTTATTAAGGTGTTTAAGAAACTTTAGACTACGACCCTATATTGCAGTAGCGGAAAGGGTGATGTAAAGTATTTTTGCTAGTTTAACACCGTTGCATTTCTCATTTTTATGCCATGTGCGCATGTTTTCAAAATAAATGAATTTATGGTCATTTTCTGCTTTAAGGAGTGGTGCTTTTAAAATGAGGTGTGGCTGGGCGCACTGTCTGCACTCCCTATTTTTAGGCAGTGAAATGACACTGTGCTTTTGACCAGCAAAACCTGAATCTGAAATTAGTGGTAAATTATGAAACCATATTTAAACAACGTGTTTTAGTAACATGCGGGCATATAATGCTCTTCCATAAAAATAACATTAAGCCTCTCTCAGCCTGCTCAACGTTTATCCAGATCTTCGTTCTTTAAACTTCATCTGGATCTTCACTGTACAGGCTTGTCCAAGTGTTGCAGAACTTACTGTAAGCTTTAGAAATGCCACAACTACTACTTCCATGATTTCAGACAACACCAATGGTGTTCGCAAAGCAATCACAAATGAATGAACAAATGAATAATTTATTCAATGTTAATAAGTAAAGAGATTAATAAGTAATTAATAATTTACAGTGCTAAGTCCTAAACCACATCCACAACTTTGTGCCACATTAATGAAGGTCAGGATGTGGTTTGATCAGGCTAAGGGAACTTTGGATGATGTGTTTTTTCAGAAACTGTTTGTACTCTTTGGCTGACTGTTGATTTCCAACTGTTTGCTGCTGTTCTGATGTTCAAACATACATTGGTGGAAACCAAATGAGATTTTTCTCCAAGGTTTTTCTATAAATCGTGCATTGCATGGTTAAAACATGGTGTGGGCAGTGGTGGCCTAGTGATTAGGACACTGCCTTTGGGATCCAAAGGTGGCAGGTTTGAGTTGCGGCCCGGGCACAACTGAGGTACCCTTGAGCAAGGTACCGTCTCACTACACTGCTCCCCGGGCGCTGTTGGTAGCTGCCCGCTGCTCCACATGTGCACGTGTGATGGGTTAAATGCAGAGGTCACATTTCGTTGTGGTGCTTGAGTGTGTTCACAATGACAAACTTTTACTTTCACTTTCACTTTCACTAAAAGGTTCTTCTCTGGTGGGTACTTTTCTTTAAAGAACCTTTTATAAGTGGTACCGTATTGCACCAAAAGGCATTCCCTGTTGCTCCCTTATTTTGTACAGTGCAGAACCCATGTTACTAAGAGTATATTGTTCCTTTTCATTAGGGTTTATTCCATTCACTATTCCTTCCAGTCCTTGTCAGAAAGAGCCTTGTGATTAATTTTCTAGTAATCAGTATTTCCTGAGTCAATCAGCTTTTCAAGATGGAAAGGAAAAGTGATATAGTTTGAATCTGTACGTAAAAAAAAAAATACACTGTGCTTTTATAACCTAGTCATTGCTAAGAAAAACGATGCGGTTTTTGACAGAAAATGACAGCATTTTATATAATAACCTATACAGAAGAAAGATATATTGATCTAGAGATATGGAAGGGAGTGAGTGCTCTGCTTAGACCAGAATTTACAATCAGTGAGAGGGAAAAAACTGTCCCAAGAATATATTAAAAAAATTAAAGGCTCTAGCCTTTTGCAAGCCACATATGTAACATAGATTTGATTACCACAGACAGTACTTTCAGGGCTTCCTACTGTACTTAGGAAGAGAGAAAAAACCTGTGCACTTTTAACATGCAAGAGAAGCTCCAGTTGCTTCAGCAGAGTTTCCTGTTCATCCTGTTCATGAGTACCAGGGAAACATGCAAATCCTCCCCTTTGTAAGTAACGTTCGCTACAGGTGCAGAAAGGCTCTTCTGTGATGTCACTTTAAAGAAGATACTCAATGTTCACTGCTGGTCATGTTAGATGAGGTGTAACTTAACATCCAATATTAGCATCAGCCTTATGTAGTGAAAAGGCTGAGAGCTGCAGTGTGTATGTGTGTGTTTGTGTGTATGCTGCCTCATTTCCTTCTTTCCCCCATCTTGCGTTTCCCCCATGGTGTCTGTGGTGTAATCCTCCATGGAGTCATGCAATTTGCTGCACAGCTCCGCCACATGACTCATGCTGTCTAATGCTGGAATGCATGCAGTGTGTGTGTGTGTGTGTGTGTGTGTGTGTGTGTGTGTATGTGTGTTTCAGCATACAGTAACTGTGTGTCTATGAGGTAGAGCTCACATGCATGCCTTGCTGCTTTTAATAGGACCATAAACCGGGGTAAGTATGTGTTCTGATGTCTTTGGATGTTCCACTGCACTAAACATGCACTTACACACACCTCTGATCTATTTAATGGCATACTTACTCCATGATCAATGGTTGTTCAATGTTCCCCACCATAGAAGAGTGGTTACTAACACTAGACCTGGATATCTGTGGTCCTGCAGAGCCTATTTGCAGTCACTATTTGCCACACCTACCCTTGCTCCTAATTTTCATCAGATGTCCTTGATTGGCTGGATCTTTGAAACTTTGTCGGCTCATTCATTATAACATATAGATGCTGTTTGCCAAGTTTCAAACAAATCAGTCATAAGATGTAGACATGTTTCCCTGTGTTTTTCTGATATGGTTTGATTTATTCTTAAAAATTCATTTAATCTCTTAGTCCTTACTGTAAGGTTTCAGGAGGGGCCATGAGCAGGGGGCAGACACACCTCCCTGCTTGGATCAGTGAGAAGCGGAGGGGAGTGTCACGAGACTAGACAAGTTGATTGGTCCTACGCCGAAAACGAATGGAAAAATAAAACATTGCTGGAAAGCGGGTGGGCAACTGCTTTTGCAGCTGAGTTTGCTAACTGTGCACAAGCCCTGAAGATGGTAACATGGGCAAAGGCCTGCTCTGGTAACCGCCGGCAATGAGACTCTAGGGTTGGGGAAAAACAACAATCCAAGGATACTGTGTTGGAAGTGCTATGAGTATGGACGAGCGAGAGCACACATTACATGAAGAGTGCCTCTCACGCCAGAACACATAGCAGACGGGAGCCTGCGAGAAACATATGCAGGCATCCCGTACCACAACCGACCACACCCAGTATTCCCTAATCTGTAGGAAGAAACCTCGGGAGGAACCAAGGCTCAGAAGGGGGAATCCTCCTCGACACCGACTTTACTAAATGATCGGCGAGTCCGGTGTAGCCAACACAAACTTGCTAGCCACACCTATCTACCAGAGACTACGCGCCACCTGGTTAGACAACCATGTTTATAAGGGCTTTGGCCCAGGTGAAACACATAAGCAAGATTGACGTAACCATGGCGACACGTCACAAAATACCCTTGGCCAGCCCAGCAGGGCACTAACCTTTACACTTATTTAAAATTGCAAAATTAAAATGTGCAACAAAGCAACACCAAAGTCAAAGATAATTCTATGAAGAGCATTATGAATTTTAATGTACTGATTGCTTAATACAGAATTCACATGACACGTGTAGTCATA
>JBBPDA010061122.1:0-13229 GCA_037974385.1 Arnoldichthys spilopterus | reverse complement strand
TGATATTTCAGTTTTTCTTTTTTAATAAATCTGCAAAAATTTCAAAAATTATTTTTTTTGTCTGTCAATATGGGGTGTTGTGTGTACATTAATGAGGGGAAAATTAATTTAAATGATTTTAGCAAATGGCTGCAATATGACAAAAGTGAAAAATTTAATGGGGTCTGAATACTTTCCGAACCCACTGTATAGTAGGGGGTTAAGGCTAGTGTGGGTGGTTCTGAACTGTTCCTTTTTTTACACCAGTTGTATCCCTCCCTGCACCCACCTGAAATCAAGGCTGGTGAGGTACCTTGAGCATCAAGGCCACAGACAAAGCTCAGATATTTGACATGCTGGGTATGAAAACATGTTGCAGTGTCAGATAACACGATTCCTAGCCACATGCCTCTGGTTCTTTGGTAAGTTGTAAGGATCATCATGAAGCCCAACTGCCATTAACAGATGCAGATAATCATCTCTTTTGCTCCCGGTTTCAAAGTTCCCCCTACAAAATGCAGCCATGCAGCAGCATGTCTAACTGAGGGGGCATCTAGTGGTGGGAAAGTGACATCATTGCAAATTCCCTATTGTAGGCATGTCAGACATGCAAGTAAGAATTTCTAATGTAGGGAACATACAGTCAGTTGGTCACTTACTCTGGTAATGCTTTGCTTATTTTAATACAGAAGATAAATGAGATAATGTTTTACTAACATATTTTTAATATAGTTAAACAATCACTTCTGCAATTAATACAAGCACAAATTCACCTGTTGCTGTTGTTCTGCAAACATTCTGTGCATCTTGCACTCTAAATATAGTTTAAACCAGTGGTTGTTTTAGTATATATTTATCTAAATAGAAATTGATATATTTAATATATTTCGATAATTAGCTAAACAGAATTACTGTTAGAGTAAATTAGAGTTGTTGTTATTTGTTACTTGAAAGTGTGCAGTATATTTGCTATAACATAATGATTTCTATCAATGAGTTAAAAAAAAGAACTGCCCATTTACCTGTTTTACTTGCTATAATGGGCATCACTGGGTTATGCTAGCAACTTCACCTGCTAGTCAGCAATGTTTATTCTATTATTTAGCAAACAGATGGTTTATGTGGGAGAAGGAAAAAGAGGTTGAAGTTGGAGTCGAAGAGGGCTTGAAACATGCCACAAATTATTTCATTTCCATTGAATCACGACTCAAACTGAGACTTGATTGTACTAACTTGAGACCCTAAGAGTTCAGTGTTAAGGCCTGAGACTTGGTTGTTATTTATGTCTCAGTAATGGGTTCTAAATTGAACTGCTGACTGCACACAACACATTAGTGCATTCAGTGCAGATTTCTATATAATACATGCAAATCTACTGTTTAGACCTGGCTCACTGGATCATAACACTGCTCCCTGAGAGATATTTCTCATGAAAACTGGATCACTTGTGATAAGCCTTCATTTTTAAATGGAGACATGTTACAATTATTCATTTTACAACAACCTGAATTAATACAAAGTCCTGATCGGGGCCTTACAGAGGCAGAGTGGGAGAGAGAGAACAATGAGTGAGTAAAATATGGTCTGCCTGCATGGTGGACAAGATAATGACCTCTTACTCACTGTGCCATCCTGAAAAGCTGTGCGTATGTGTGTGTGTATGTTTTCTTTGTGTTTTGCCAGCATTGTCACCCCACATATCCTATGTCTGTGATCCTGGCAGGTCAAACTGTAGAGATTAATTAACTGTGGCTTCTGCTGTTAAGCTGCTCCTTACAGGACAAGGTCCAATACATTGGCATGTGTAAAAGCCAACAGTGTTGCTACTGTTGATTGCATTTACAGGGTTTATCATTTCTGAACGGATGCTCTGTACAAATTGAGCTGTCTGCGGTGTGTGAAAGGCCACAGAGTCCAACTCTCGATTGTTGCAATTGTCATCATAACAACCATTGCTGATTGCTAAGCCAAAAGTCATTTGGGATCAGGCAGTGGTCACACAGTTTCATGCGCTTTCACACACACATATAGATGGCCCTCAATGATCTCCAATACTCAAAGAATTGCAGCTGAGTTTATTGGTTTTTCAGCACCACGGACAGCCGCCTTACTTATCGAGCACTGAATTCCTCACTTCTGGCCAAGTGCTCATGCTACTGCTTCACGAATATAAGTACTCGGAATGGGCACATTAATACTGTAGTGCTGACTCTACTAACTTTAGATCATGACATTTTGAGACATTTGAGACATAATGTCAGAACTGCAGGTTTCATTTTAGCCAGAGAGGCCATGCTTTACATAGATTTTATGATGGGTAAGGGGTGCTGTTAATTCTTCAATCAAGAAATGTAATTTTATCACGCATCATTATATACTGCAATACTTTTATGATCAATTTCAATTTTGTGATACAATAAACAAACATTTTTACAGTTCTACCTAAAGAATTTGTTTAATACTGAAGTCTTCACCTGAAAAGTGGCTTTTTAATGATGACTATTGCAATGCTAATGGCATTTGCTTGTGTGACTGTTCTGTGCTATGTTGGCATTCAGCTAATAGTTCAATACATTAATTTTCCCACACTGCATTTAATACTACTTTTGGCACATTTTTGAAGTCAATTGAAACTTGTAGGACATTTAAGTAACACATTATTTATTTTGTATGTAGAAATGTTTCAACTGATTCTTCAGTAAATGCTCAAATTTAAAACTGAGGACTGAATATTAATAGAGAAACCTTCTTGCCTGTTAGCTGTCTGCTGTAAACATAGTTCTAGTTGTTAGGGAAAAAGGTTTAAACAAAACCAGGATATGTAGGATCGGTTACAAAAGCATAAAGCCTAGTCCTATCTATACTTTAAGTGGTCAGTGTAACATAATATGAATCAGTATCATATTAATATTAATACATACTTCAAATGTCATTAGTATCAATTATTTTATAATGACGTCAAACATGGGTCATAAATTAAAATGTCATGATGAACAGACCAATAAAAGTTATCCAAATTTGAAATGATTACTTGGAACAAAATAGCTTTAAATTAATTTAAGTTCTTGTGAACTTAAGGACTTTAAGTTAACATTATGGAGATTTTATGGTGACACTGTCAAAGCAAATTTTGGACGAGTAGACTGGTATTCCATTTTAATTGATTGAATAAAATCAGTAGTATCATTCATCTCTAATTTCTCTCTTCAGCTGAATTCTTTGTAGTGTATTTAAACGTACATCTGGACCACCTGAAACAGTGTCAGTATGTTCCCCATGGAGAGATGTTCTGTGTATGCATAAATATCACAGAAAAGCAGCTAAAGGCAATAAAATGAACAAACTACTCACATTAATGAGATCCCTCAGTGCTATCACCATTCGCCAGTGTCCTAGCAGCAGATAAACAACATAAACAACAATCTCCCAACGCTGAGATGATGCCTACTCATTAACAATCATAACAGTTTGAAGTTCCTGCAAGCCAGCAAAGCCATCAATCACACTCAGGTTTGAAGGCAGCCACCCGCAGGCATGTTTGTCACGTTGCCACCGTTGCCCCACTGTGACGGTAAACAAAAAAATACTGTGCCCTGCCAGGAACCTCTCAGAGTTTTGAACAAAACAGACATAGAAAAGTGGCTCACAATCAATTCCCTGAGCCAGAGGCCTAAAACTTACTCAAGTATGCACAGGTCAAAAAGCACAGAATGATTTACCATTATATATATCATCAACATCACATGGTTTAACTCACCATACGTAAACCACTCTTTAGTGAAACAGGCTGAATTGGTTAACCTGAATGCAAAACACCATCAAGAAACAAAAAAATGTACACATGTACAAATGTACACATGTAAATGTCAAAACTGTCTGTGGTTCTCTTCTTTATGTGTCAGTTTTTGGGTCTAATTTCTAAAATGTGTAACTTCATAAAAGTAATGTCCCAAAAAACTAAAAAATAATTTATTGTAAGCTAAAGTAATACGATTTTATTAAAGGTATAAAAGTATTATTTCTATTGGTCCACTTATCACAAAATCTTGATACAGAGAAAAGAGCAGCTGGACCTTTTAAAAGAAAAAAAGATCCAAAATGTTGTTTTTACAGAGATGAAAATGACAATGCCTCCAACCAATTGAATGGTACTATGTATTATTTATTTTGTGTTTATGTTCATTTGTAGTTTTGCTGCTACTTGAGTATAAATTTAAAAGTACAACCCCAGTTCCAAATAAGATGGGATGTTGTGTAAATGTAAATAAGAACAGAATGCAATTGATAAAAATCTCATAACCCAATATTTTGTTCAAAATAGAACATAGAAAACATATTGAATGTTCAAAGTGAGAAATATTACTATTACATGAAAATATTCACTTATTTTGAATAAAATGGCAGCAACACATCTAAAAAAAAAAAGTTGAGATGGGGCAACAAAAGTCTGCAAATAAGTGGTACTGAAAAAAAACAAATGGGGGAACATTTGAATCTATTTTGCAAGTTAACCGGCAGCAGGTCAGTAACATGGCTGGGTATAAAAAGAGCATCTTTTTAGAGAGGCAGAGTCTCTCAGAAGTAAAGATGAGCAGAGGTTCACCAATCTGCAAAAACAAATGCATCTACAAATTGTGATACATTTCAGAATAATGTTCCTCAATGTAAAATTGTGAATATTTTTAATCTCATCATCTACAGTACATAATATCATCAAAATATTCTAAGAATCTGCACAAGGGACAAGACAGAAAATCAATACTGGTTGCCCATGCTCTTTGTTCCCTTCTGGTGGCACTGCATTAAAACAGACATGATTCTGCCATGGAAATCATTGCATGGGCCATAGGTGAACATGATCCAGAAACACTGACGTCTTCTTTGGGCCAAGCTCATTTAAAATAGACTGAGGCAAAGTAATCTCCTGTGTAGGGAGAGTAGTGTTCTGTGGGGGGACAAATCAAAATGTGAAAACAACCTCTGGAATATAGAGGGATTCCTCTCCCAAAAGACCAGCAACTGGTCTCATCAGTTCCCTGACAATTACAGACTATTGTTTTAAAAAGGGGATGCTACACTATACTAAACATGGCCCTGTACCAACTTTTTTGAGACGCCTTGTTGCTATCACATTCAAAATATTTTTTGTTCTTAAAATGATACATTTACACTTTTTGATGTTTTTTTTATGTTCTATTATGAATAAAATTTGGGTTTATGAGATTTACAAATCATTGCATTGTGTTTTAAAGTTTACAGTTTACACAGCATTCCACGTTTTTTGGAAATGGGTTTTTTTATATGTATCTGTGGGTATATGAATATATCATTAGGGCCCTAATTAAGAACATAAAAAATGAAAACACAATCAGGAATTATTAACTAAATTCTATTGATTAAAATGTAATGGAGTAAAAATAAAAACTCAAATACACTTCAGTTGAAGCAAAAGCAGTATAATTTGACTGAGGATCAAAAATTTGCACATGAGACTGAGTAAACATAATTTACTACCCACCTCTGCGCTAAAAAGAGACATGCCACACATACAGTATAATTAAGCTTCTTATTATTCTTTGCAAGTTGTGCAAACTAGGGATGTCCACTTTTATTTGTGGAAGCTTGCTGGTCTACACACATTTATGTATTTTCCCTGGTTCAACACACCTGACTCAAATCCTCAGCTAACGAATAAAGCTCTGCATGAGCTGAGCCAGGTGTGTTAGAGCAGGGAAAGCATGAAGCTGTGCATGGCAGTGGGTCTTTAGGATTGGAGTGGAGAAATGTGTTCTCAAAGCAAATAGCACACTGACTGATAGAAATTCAACTCTCTGGAATAGGGACAGAAATTATCTGTCTGTTTTGCCAGAAAGTAATTTTGAGCCTATATTTCATACATTTTAATGCTACTGAATATCTAACCTATAGCATTATCACTTTACAGTAAGATTACCCATATAAAGAATAGCATGTTTTTACACCCAAAGAACTTGTAAATTCTACGGGTTGTGATTTGGGTGTAATCTGTTAAAATATGGTGCAGCAGCCTTTTATATATTATTTATATATATATTATATAATACATATTTTATGTGTTATAACTGCCTATTAATGGTTTTAAAGTATATCTGTAACCAATTAATAACATTAATAAGATTATTATAAACATTTCATTCTATGGTAGTCAATGTCATTATTATTGAAATGTTTTTTTTTGTTTTTTTTAATGTTTATTGTTATGTATTTTCAGGTGAAATGTCATTTAAAAACAACCATTATTGGGAAGGGTGTGGAAACAAAATGTTTTTGCTCTATAAATAAAAAAATGTCAATCTTTGTAACTAAAGTACATAATTTATCTTTCTCTGCAAAAATATTTCAAATTTTCTAATCACTTTCACAGTGAAACCTTATAAATGAATTATTACTATGGTCACAACTGTATTTTCAAGCAATACAACTTCACATTATTACATTTGTTTATAGTATTTATATTATTTGTTAGCAATATATGTTTATATGTTTTGAGTGAATTATTCCTTTAATGCATGCTTATGTGCTAAAATGCAAGGTGTTCTTCTTGATAAATGAGATTGTGATCAATTGTGAGTCTAATCTGACGTACATCTGGAATGAAGCAAGAGCGATAAAGGTGAGTATTGATCTGCTGGGTGGGCTAGACAGGCCGTACAGGTGCCCTTGAGCCTTGAACAGGCTTCTGATTGGAGATTAGCTCCTCTCGTGCAGTGCTGAACATTCAGACAAATAATATCTCTTCAGTTTCTCAAGTGAAATTAAAAATATATATATTTCTCAAAATCAAATGTGTGCCAAAATTGTCAATTTTTGTTCTCTGTTGTGATGGGGATTTTGTCATAGAGAGGTCAATATTTTCACTGGCTGTAAATGCTACACTGTAAAAACAGGTCCTGTTGAAGCACTGCAGTAATCCACTGTATCCCTTAAATGCAGTAGATTTCTGTAAAAATGGTGCATTCTGGTAGATACTGGCCAAACTTCAAGCCAAAGAGGTTAAATTGTAACAGTGTCTTTCATGAGAATTTCTAAACATGTTACTGGACAGCAGTAAATGTCCACCATATATAGACTGATCTTGTAGCAGATAGGTGTGTCCCACTGCACTTCTTCATTTGTTCATTTGCTTTCTCCTGCAGGTCATCCTCCATTCCTTTTCTCCTCTGCACGCTCTGCTCATTTACTGTTACCTCTCACACATACTCAAGGGCATGACCCCTTGTGTGTTACACACACACACACACTCCTTTTCTCACATGCTGTTCCTTCCTCTTTCTTTCTCTCTCCATCTCATCTCCCCCACATACACTTTTCTTTCTGCATTCTCTCCCTCTCTCTCTGGTACAGAGGTCATGCTGCTGTATTTCTTATAGGCACTCATTAATGGTCTACTCTGGGACTCTGCTCTCTGCACTCAGTTCTGTTTCTAGTCCTCCAGTCTACAGCTCCAACTTAAAGTGCTCCGCTCCTGCTCACCGGTATGGGTGACTTTTCAGTGCTATTATGCATTCTCCTTCCATTTACATCATATGAGACAATGTTTTTCCTTTCCTTCAATTTCTATTGCACTACACTCATCACTGCAATAAAGCACAGTTATTTCTTCTTTCTTTAGATATCCAGCATTAATAAAATACAGGAAATGTAGCATTACCTCTGGAACTGGTGGCATGTGGAAATGGTGGCAATAGACAAAATAGCAATATCATTTTCATGTTTTACATAACAAAGCATAAAAAAATATATTAATTAAACTCTGGAATAGCAGAACACTAAGACAAAGCTGGGCTCCTGCATTGACCTCTAAGAATTTATAGACAAAATATTAAGGTACATAAGTCAGTAGTTCTCAAACCAATACTCAGGTAAGCCACATTTTCCCACAAACCTTATGCATTGTAAGTTGTTTCTGAGCAAAAATATGGGTGGGTTGGGGAAGACTGGTTTGACAAAGGTGACAATGAAACAAGCCTGGTGGTAAAAGTATGTTTTTATTGAAAAATGCTGTCTAAATCCCCCTCAATAAAGTTCTCCACATGAGCTTCACTGAGAGCTCTATGTGGCATCAAGCGTATTCATAGCTGGAGCTCAGAAATATCCTTCTCTCACATGATCCATCACATATGCCAGCTTGCTGCAACCACCCTACTGCAGCAGGACCATACACGCTCGTATGCAGTCCAGGCACGACACTCGGATTAAAGCCCATAATTAGAGGATCTGTGAGCATGAGCAAAGTCTGTGTTTTTTCATTGGATAGAATTCAAGGTGCAATAATAGAATAAAAATGCTCTCAGAAAACAAGAGAGTAAAACCCAAAGAAAGTAAAGACATTCAGTTCAATTAATTCGAATCATTCAGTGTTACTTGATTAAATGATGACAGTTACAGTGGAGGTTTATGTATCTGATGTTTCTGTGTGACTGGATAGCTTATAGGTTGAAATGGTGTTACTGGCAAATCCCTTACATTTCATTCCATTGTTGAGAGGATTAAAATTGAATGCAGTCATGAGTATGATGAATATATTTGATTACAAGAAAATTTAGTTTAGTTATCATCATGCATATCTTCAGTTCCATCCACTCTCCTATGACATGACAACACCAACACTGGGTAGGTGAATGCTTGCACATGCTTCTTCCGTGAAGTCACATGGAGTCAAGTATTCTTACAATGGCTTCAAACATGGCTCAGCCAATCAGATTTTAGAACCAGAATTGTTGATTTTTCAGTTAAATCTGGACATGTAGATGTAATACTATTGTTGTTAAAGGGAATGGACCAAATACCCTGTCCTGAAACGACATATACTTACTGTCCAAAATGAAATTGTTTATGATAAAAAGCCTGTAACACCCACCCCAAGTCTCAACCAACTAAACAGAGCTTTGGGTCCTAGAGAGGTGCAATTTTACTGAAGCACTCTGCCTATGACACAGTGATGAGGGCCCAAACTACAGAAGGCCATAGGCTGACCATTGATTTTAGCCTTATCAATTCAGCACCTTTATTCAGGGTGGGGAGGGCTTTCTGTCGAGCCGATATAAAGCCAGGATGGGGGAGTGATGGCTAATCGATGCCTAGCGCACTAAGTCGCACCCCAATCCCCATGCAAACATACGGATTGCATCATTGTGTGTGTGTGTGTGTGTGTGTGTGTGTGTGTGTGTGTGAAGGGGTCATGTGTGAAAGAGTGAAGTCATAGGTGAGTGCAGAAGAGACAGAGACTAATGTGTTCTCCAATTAAAGATGGCCCTTGCCAATTCAACATGGCAACAAAAGATGCATCGGATTGGACTGGTGCTGACTATCTGAATTAATTTCTCATTTTCAGCCCCTATTTGCTTCTACTAAATAAGAATTTCTGTAGCCGTTTCCTCTGCTCAATCTTTATTTTACTGGCAAAAGTACAAAGAAATTACCTTTAATGTTTTGCATGACCAGCTTGATTGTATTTTGTAAATATAAACAAAATTTTACATTCTATGTGTGCAACACAAACAAAAAAAGTTGGGACAGGCCTAGATAAGTTTATAGAATATTCAAGTTACACGATTTTGTAGTTCCACAATAAGGACATGAGCTGGTAACAGATGAGGATATCATGATTGGGTATAAAAGAAACAAGATTGGTAGTGGCTCATCATTTTGTGCTAGACATTGAGATATATGAAATAATTGTTAATCAGTTCAAGGAGAACATTTCTTAACACAAGACTGCAAAGAATGAAGGTCTTTTGCCATCTGATAAAGTCACATGAGCTCTGGAGTTCCGTTTTCACCTAACACAGTCTGCTGCTGCATCTAGAATTGCAACCTAAAACTTTTATGCAAAAAGAAAGCCATACATCAGTTCTTTGCAGAAACTCTGCCGAAGTCTCTGGACCTGAGCTCATCTCAGATGGACCAAAAGACATATGCTATGGTCAGATGAGTTCATGTTTTAGTTTCTTTTGGGGAAAAATAAATGTCAGAGTTTCCATGTCAGAGAGAAAATAGACTACTCGGACTATCAGTGAAAGGTGCATGGTATAGGGGTGCCTCAGTGCCTCTACAATGAGTAACTTGTACATAAGCAAAGGGGCCAGTGATGGAGAGGTGTATATTGGGGGTTAGATAACCATGTTGTCATCTAGACAATGTATTTTCCTGGGAAGTCCATGGTTATTTCAGCAAGACAATGCACAGTGGCTTTGTAGACACAATAGTCCAGATCTGTCTCCTATTGAAAATGTAGCATGCATCACGAAGAGAAGAATCAGACAAGGGTGATTACAGATTGTTGAGCAGACTTGTGTCCGGCTGGTATCAAGTAAAAATGGCCAAATATTCCCCAGCAAAACTACAAAAAATTGTCTCCTCGGTTCCCAAACTTTTAAATATGTAATAAAAAAAATAATTGAGTTTGTTCTAGGCATATACGTTTATATTTACAAAATACATGTTAGCTGTTCAGTGAAAACATTGGACATCTTATCTTTGTATTTGAAAATTTTTCACATTCTTGTTTATTCACATTTTACAAAATGCTCCAACTTTTCCAGAAATGGTGTTTGTAAGTAATGCTGTCTAACTTGGCTTTTTAATAAATAAAAAAGTCTTAACTTATTTTCATTTGTTCCAACTAATGTATGTCATTATGTCATTAAGCACAATCATGAGTTAAATAATGCATATAACTACATATCACTACAGAGAGAAAGCTCTGACACATTTGATGCATTACTTCAACCAACACAAGGCCATTTGTTTCAAAACCACTAAAGTGTGTGGTTTAATAAGATACAGATACAGATATACAGTGCAGTCACAATGGTGGAATTTAAACAGAACCTCCAGCTTTGAAAACAACAGTCCCACAACATACAGCATATCCCTTGATCACAGCCAAACCATGGTGATATTTGCAATACATTTCATATGTTTCATATGTTTTTTTTTTGTTATAAGCTTTTTAAATATTTTATATAGCCATTAATATGGGCCTTTGAAGTTTTTTTACTTGCAATAAAAAGAAATGAAGAATTTCATAACAGAAATGCTCTATTGTCATGATATTGTTTTGCATGAGGCCTACTGATTCCCTATACAAATGTACAGATGATGTGCAGTCAATGGTGTGGAACAGAATAAACATTATAAAGAAGACTGCTTGAAAAATGAATGGAATACCTCATAATGCTCAAAAATGGTGGCAAAAGTATAATTAGTCTCACCTTTCAGCTGAAAAAACAGCCCTGCTGGTTACAGCCTTTGGGTTTATAGGTCTCTCCTTATTCAAAGAGACAGGAGTCTGATGTTGTATGACTGCAAGTAAATGGCCCCTGGGTGGAAAGACTTTTTATAGGGACTTTGGTAACAATCACATTGTAGCCATAGAGATTACCCATGGAGATTGTCCCTTTCAGTATTTGTATGGGTAAAATTTTTTAAAAATTATATATATTTTTAGATAACAACATGAGTCAAATAAAGTGGCTCTTTGATTTGAAAACATATTTTCCATTGCCTCTTTACATTCCTGTGATTACTAGCATGAGCTAGCTACCAGCTGTCCTGGATCTAAATAAATCGTATCATAGTATCAAATGCAGTCTTATCTACAGTCAGCATCTTTTATGTTCCTTTACTGTAGCAGACTGAGCAGTTCCACTTTTCTTATGTTCATGACTGTCAAGGATATGTGAAAGTGAGGTAAACTAAGCAGACTGCATGTGGTAATGTAAGACATTGCCAGGTTGTTACCCAGGAGGCTGGTTTTGAGCTTCATTATCTGGTTCCTGGTTGACACTGTCTAACAGATGTTACAATGTCTGGTTGAATCTCACTCTTGAAGGGCATTAGATAAAGCCTTGGTCCAGTCCTGTAAGTAAACTTCTCACTCTCAATTCTATGTCTACTGACTGGTGTTAGATCAGTGATCACTGACATGTGTTGGAACCTCTGTCATTGTTAAGGTGTAGATGGTGATGTGTGAGCCATTGAACACATGTGAAGAGGTTACTTAGATGTGTGAAATGTTGATTTATGTAAGAGTCATAGGTGAGCACAGAAGAGACAGAGATTAATGTCTTTTTCCAATGAAAGATTGGCCTTATCGATTCAAGATGGCAACAAAAGACTTTAATTAATTACCTAACTAACTACCTTAGTCAATTCACCATGTATTAGCATAAGCTAGCTACCAGCTGCCCTAGGCCTGAAAAAAGTAACCTAGAAGTAACCTAGGCCCTTATTCATTTTTAATACCTTTTTAGATCTGCCATGTTTATTTATAGAGTGCACTGAAAAGAACAGATGACCAAAGTGCAGTACCGTTTGTTTAGCATGTGGCAGTTTCTTCAAAGTCTGTGCCCTCTGTTGAAAATCATTCTACCTTTGGTGGGTGAAAAGAAACGGATCTGCCCATGAGTGCACTGTATATTCAATATGGTCTCATCTGAGCGGATGGCTGCATGTGTGTTGGTGGCTATAATGGAGGCTGTGGCTTTCCAAGAATGACATGTCATTTAGGGAAAGATTAATGACCTGGTTTGGTGTGGTTGGGAACAAGTACCTTTGAATAAACCACAAAGTCCTCCCACCCCACCCACACCCCCAAAATCCATAGAAATCGAAAAAGTGTGTGATTCATGCAGCCAATCAATGCTCCCTGAGTTCAACCATTCACTACACAGTTTTCTTCTGTACTGCCAGAGAGCTGAAGTGTGAGTGTGTATAGTGTGAGAATATCCTGGATGAATATATTCAACATCACACACAGAGCTTCATGCAGAGAAAGTGTACGTGTGCCAGTGGTGTAGCAGTAGTAGGTTAGGCAATGTCTGTATATATGTGTGTGTGTGTGTACCAATGTCAATGTTTAGCCAATCTTTAACATCGAAATAAGTAAAGAAAACGCTGGAAAAGAACAAACACAGAACAGGACAAACACATGTAGAAAGAGTTCGAGAGAGAGAGAGAGTCTTACAGAGAGAGAGACGGAAAGTCACTCAGAGAGAGAATGTCAGACAGATTTAGAGATAGAAATACAGATAAACAGACAGACGGACAGACTGACTGACAGATACAGACAGAGATGGAGACAGAGAAAGAAAATGAGAAATCAAGAGAGAGAGGAATGAGCAATGATATGATAGATAGATAGATAGATAGATAGATAGATAGATAGATAGATAGATAGATAGATAGATAGATAGAAAGAGAAAGAG
>JBBPDA010061102.1:0-36951 GCA_037974385.1 Arnoldichthys spilopterus | reverse complement strand
GTTGTGTTTGGTTTGTGGGGGGGGGGTGAATCTGGTGTGTGGTTAGGTGTGTGGTGTATGTGCCAGGGCGTGTGGGTCACTGTTTGTGTGTATCACATGGTATATGTGTTTTAATAGGCATGTATAGTGTGTGTGTGTGTGTGTGTGTGTGTGGGGGGGGGGGCAGGTGTTTATGCAGGAGTGTGTGTGTGGGGTGTGTAGTTGGGTGTGTGCTGTGTGTGCCTGAGCATGTGGGTGAAAGTTTGTAAGTATCATGTGGTGTGTGTTTGAAAGGGTGTGTGCGGTATGTGTGGTGTGTGTGTGAAGTGAAAGTGACTATTTGTCGTTGTGAACACACTCAATGTGTGTGGGTATTAGTGTGAGTGGGGGTGCTGGTGAGTGTTAGCGCTAGTGCTGGCTTTATTATGTGGGCCAGGACCACGGGACAGAGATGTGCCTTTCACTGACACGCATACGTTGTGTGGCCCTAATTCAAACCACTGAACATTCCGCCATTCATTTTAATGGGGAAAAATCGCTCGAAAAACGGCTATAACTCAGAAACCGTTTGGAATATCGCTTAGAAAATATAATAATAGCCCGGATCGTCTCAATAGGCCCGACGTTCCTTCCGAATTTCGTGTCTCTAGCTCAAATTGTAGGAGGAGATGCGAACCGAAAAAAGTGGCGAGAATAATAATAATAGAGAAAACAGTAATTTGGCTCTTCAAGCCAAATTAATAATAATACACAGGCGCGAGTAGCCAGGGCCCAATATCCATGGTGTAGCACGACCTCGAGTGTATTATTGAAAAAAATACAGTTTAGAAATATTGAACTTCGATCCAATTATGAGAGAAACTGCTTAACAAGAAATTGTTTACGGTCCACAAATAAAAAAAACATTTATTTGCAGCAGCAAGATCGAAGTCATTTAGGCATGTCTACACTAGAAACGTTAAGTTAAACACTAAACCGCTTATAGCTTGAGCGAACGGGCTACACATTTTATTTGTGTAACATTTTAAAGCCAATATCGGCAGTAAAGCCGGAAGGCTAATCTACGCATATAATATAAAGGAAAGTAATTTGCTGTTAGAACCATATGTTGTTTTTCAATTATTATTTTAATAAACCTTGTTGCGGCTGCTGTATATGTTCAGTGGTTTGTGCCGTTGCTTGTAAAGCGGTGTGATCCTAAAAGAGATTCGGTCGCCTCTCAGCCAATCATATTGCGAGGTCGGAACTAATTGTGGTTTAAGGTCTTTGAAGTACTTCGCCGAAGTATGCTACTTAAGAAGCTAATCGTTTTAGGACGTCTCGTATCTCTTCAGAATAAGTGTCTGTTTTATAGTTTGATGCCTACCAGAGACGATAATAACTAATTATGCTTTGTTTGATTCTACACACGATTGTAGTTGTAGATATTTAGGTCTGTGAGTGAGCGCGGACCAAAACACCTTATTTTTCCGTTGCCACAGCTAGACGTATATTTAGCAAAATTACGTAGCTAATGTGTCAGCAAGTGCTCTAAAGAAAGAATAGGTCGAAATCTTGGCTGGGTGTAGTGCCTGGGTGCAGAATAGTGTAATTTATTTTCGTGTCGGTCGACAAGTTAAGCTAACTAGCAAGCAAGGTGGCTAATAAGCTGCACCAAACCATCAACCGTCTAATTTGGCTAATCTCAAATGGAAAGCTATAATCGCGAGAGCCGCTGCATTTCTTTTGGGTCAGATTTTCATTGTGTAGTGTAAAAGCACTCAATTATACTGTTTCCCCCTTACATACAGATAAATTGTTTAGTAATACTACATGCTGAAAACCCCTCATAGCAACGCATCATTTCCCTGTCCTTGTGCACACATACATTGGCCAACTCAGTCTGTAGATTACGAGTTTACCGTAAACAGGAAATCTGATTACATAAGACAATCAGTATGGCTAATAAGTATTTGGAGAGTGTTTGTAGCACAGTTTTATAATTTTGCATGATTGGTTAAAAGGGTTTTTCCTTTTTTCCTGAAATTCATCTGTCGGATGCTTGGTGTTGAATTCACTATCAGTTAGCATTTTTTGTTTGTTGATTATTACTATGGACCAAGCCTATAGTGCTACATGTTTGTTTGACTTAAAATTACCAACTGATTTATTGCTCTAGCGCTTTTGAGAGAAGATATTCAGCTCTCCAGTTATGACTGGTGAGCTGAAATGCAGTTTGTGCTTCTCATCTCATTTGATTGTGTAATAACCATAAAGCAAAACACTAGTTCATGGGCATATAACAGTTTATTTTTTGTAGGCATGATTGCGGTATTTGAAGCTTTGAGAAAGCTGAGAGACTCCACTCAAACTGACTGAGATCAGAGACCAAAGCACAATGGCAGCTCCCTCATCTGATGACACCAGATGTGATAAGAGGCCAAGAAGTGCATATTTTAGTAATTGTTATATTTGTGGTGTATTGTTTTTAGAGAGAAATATATGCCTGATCGCTATTTATTGTGTTTTTTCAGCACTCCAATGCAAAACGAAAATGGTAGAAATAGACAACACATATGAACAGCAAGGAGGGGTGTCAATGTCTGATGGCACTAAATATTACACAACTCTCAAAAAAAGTGTGTATAAACTTTTGTTTTTTTGTTCAATAGGTTACATGTATTCTTTGCATGCAATTTTATTTAAATAATGTTGAATTATTTCTGCAAGGTTCTAAAGAAGATCCTGCTCAGAGTTCTCCTCATTTATGGTCTTACCTCAATAGTCTGAGCAGAACAGAGCCTGTGATCGGTTAGTGATTTTCTTCTTCCTTTACTGCTTGAGGGGGGTGGGCTGAAATTTGTAATTGTTTTTCTTTTTTTTTTTTTTTTTTTTTTTTTTTTGTTTCTCTTCAGGCTTGAGTATGGTCACAGAGTACCGTAGTTTCACTGGGCAAAACTCGTTCCTCTGCTCATGTTGCAAAGTAATGCTCCCTACCTTTAAATATATGTGTCATCTGATTGGTCCACGCCACCGCTTTACCTACTTGGTAAATCATTATTAGCTATGTTAGTTTTAGTGTCTTAGCAGGTGTTAAATATGACTTAAAACGTGTGATGTTGTTTTAACAGAAAGAGAAGCACCCAAAACTTGTGGAACTGTGGAAGGATGATCTCTGTTTAACTGCTAAAATTGCAGAGCTCAGAGAAAAGGCACAAATTGTACAGGACAGTGAAGGCTGGGGACACATTAAGGTTGTTGTTTTTTAATCATTACTCTATAATGAGATTAAAAGAAGGATGTCATAAGGTTACTGTTCAATTTTAAAAACGGTGTGTTTGATGTTTTTTTTTAGGTTGTGAATAATTCAACACACAATAAACCAAAAAAGAAAGGGCAGACAACAAGAAGTAAGACACAAAGTGGAATAATAATACTACTCAGTAGTGCATTTGGTCAAACTGATATAATATGATTAATTTTAATTAATTGTGTGGGGGTGGGGGGTGTTGCCCTTTAATGGGTTGGCCTCCTGTCCTGGGTGAACCCTAACTTGAGTCTGTGGTCAGCTGGGATTGGCTCGAGTTTCCCTGTGACCCGAAATGGAAGACGTGGTTTACAAAATGGATGGATGGATTAATTTTAAGCTCTGTATATTTAGATTTTGATCACTTGGCTTGTCAGTTATCTCTTCTCCTTCTCATCAGTACTATTACTAGATCTGTATGTAAGGAGGGCAGTCCTCCTAAATATGTTCATCCTCTGATCATTCTCTGTCAAATGAGACAGAATCTAGGAAAATGTAATTTTGTTTATCATTTTTCTATATAATGTATATAATGCCATAGGACCAAAATTGTAGGTGGGGTACATAATAATAGGAAAATGAAAATACTTTAATGTATGGTTATTTATTGTACAAAGGTCACCTCTAGGTAAAAAATGACCAGAGTAAAGAAGCAAGCTCTTCTCTTACTACCTAGAGCATGATATCTACATAAGTAAAGACATACAAGTTTGATGAAAGCTCTTTTACTGTAGATCATTAATGCAAGCTATACGTTTAACTCAAGATCCACACCAGGAAAACATGTTCATTAGTGGCAGAGAAAATAAAACTTTGTATGTGAAAAAGAAACACAATGTTTGATTCCATATTAATTAATAAGATTGGCTTCAGTATCACTCTCGCTTAGAAGTTGTGCACTTTTTCTAAATCTGGGGCCTGAAACTGCATGCAGAACAAACATGGTTTTTGCATTCAGAATGTTTGTCCTATAAAGTGTGGTAAGGTTAGAAACAGTACTTTTTTAAAATATTAATGCTCAAACATGGCTTCTTAGATAAACTGTTTTACAGTTATAAAAAATTAAGTCATAACAGAATGGTTAAAAATGTATGCAAACAGAATATGAACAGAAATATTTCACAATTCTTGGCTGAGCTAGTGCTGCATTTTATTTACATCTGATATAAGTAAATTACTTTAAGATACATGTGAATAGGAGTAAAATATGTAAATGCAGGAGTTGGGTTGCTGGCTGCTGAACTATTGGCAGTAGCTTAAACAATGTTAATCTAGTGTGAACTCTCTTGCAAACTGAACTTTAACTGAACATGCATTTATATTTACATTTACATAATTCAGAATATGCCCTGACAAAACCCAGTGCAATGTACATGAGCTGTGATGTATGTGGTTTGAACATTGTAGATAGGTAAACAGGGCCTGGACCCTTTTTGGCTTTAAAAATGAGCATCAGCATTTTAATCTGACGAGGGCAACCACAGGTAGCCGTTGAAGTAGTGGAGTGGTGTAAGATAATTTTGGTGTATTGTAGACCAGACGTGCTGCTGCGTTCTGAATTAGTTGTAGACGTCTTGTTCGCCTTTAGAGGGAGGCCAGCCAGGAGAGAGTTGCAGTAGTCCAGTCTTGAAATAAATGACTGACAGAAGGACAGTAGTAGGTTCTTGGCTAGTTAGAGGGAATGAGGTATAGGGCAAACTATGGTGCTAACAGAGATGGAGTGTAGCGGAGTGCATGGAGCTTTCTCTTGTGACCTGAATGTTGCAGGTTCAGGTCTTGGCCCGTATACCTCTGAGGTACCCTTGAGCAAGGTACCGTCCTGTTGATAGCTGCCCGCTGCTCCAAGTGTGCATGTGTGAGGAGTTGATGCAGAGGTCACATTTCCTTGTGGTGCTTGAGTGCGTTTACAATGGCAAATAATCACTTTCACTTTGCTTTAACTAGGTTGTGGTAGCCTTGCCAAGTATTTCACACCCTGCTGTATTTTCTATATTAATTTAGAGACCAAGGCTAAGCAAATTCACAACAAGGTGACTAACTCCACAGCAGGAAAGACCTTTAACACACCAAGTAATTTCTATTTTAGTATTGTATTTGTACTGTTTTGTTTCAGATGTTCAGAACTCAACCAAGGCTCAAGGACCTGTTACTTCTCAAATCACCACTGAACAAGGTGAGCTGCATAGATATTAAAATTTAAAGTTCACTGTCCTCATTGACCCCTTTTTAAGATACTGAAAACCTCGCTGTAATTCCACCTTGTACACAAGGTAGTAGTCTTTTTATACAGGGATACTACTGGGGTCCGTGGATCTCACAAATAGTTGTTAAACAGTGGGAAGACATAAAGAAAGGGCACATATAAAAGGTACATTTTCCCCAATGTCTGAGCCTACCACCAACACGGAACAGAAATGCAGAAGGTTGCGTTCTATGATGTATGCATCAAGGGGTCACCAAATGATGCCTTGTGCAGGCTGTCGTTCAAGAAAGAAATTATTAATAAATATACATATCAGAGTTTGGTGGCCATTTGATTAAAACCCTCTGTTTTTTTTATTGTTGTATTTGTACTGTTTTATGTTTCAGATGTTGAGAACTCAACTAAGGCTCAAGAACCTGAATCTTCCCAAACCACTACTGAAACAGGTGAAATGTATAGAGGTTAAATTTTAATTTAGTTTAATGATACACTAGTAACAACGTAGTAAGTGTTTGTGCAGGATGTTTTTGAATAGTTCATCCTTTCTTGTTCAATTAGTATCCATAGAGCTGCAGGCACAAAACAGCAAGAGGAAAAAGAAAGTGAAGCACAGTGCTTTGATTGGTCAGTACCACAGAAGACAATTAACATTTATTTTTTCAGTTTTTGTAGGTAAATGTTGAGCTTTATTGTATATGGTTCCTGTAATTGACACGTTTTTATCTCTAACACTACTAAATAGGATGCTTTACTGTTCTGAAGATTTTTTTCAGCCACCTCTCAGTATAGGAGGGCTGTATTCTAATGATCAAACACTAATATGCATAAAAAGTATTGTTTTGCTATATTATTATGTTATGTATCTGTTAAAGAAAGCACATTGGCACTTTTGTACTCACCAATCTGAATCTGTTATGCAGGGTTGAACTTTGTTACATGTGTGACTCATGGCGAAAAGAAACTGTTCTTCTGTGAACTGTGCTCTGTCAGGTGCCAACAAGACCACATGTCTAGTGTGATCCACAAAAAGTCCTGTGTGGTAGGTCATTAATTACTTAATTAATTAGTTTCTCTTTTCACTGTTCTACAGTGTGTGCCACAGACCAAGTATAACTGCATTGAAAAAATAAAATAACCTGTATTGTACAGGAGCACAGGTATCCTGGTTGGTCTGCAACTGATGCAAACATGGAGAGACTAAACGAGATCGTTTTAGGCTTAGCAGCAGTGGAGCGAAGCACCGGAATTGGAATGAAGGTAATTCAACTGATTCAGCAGCGGAAGTTTTTAAATAACTGATCTGTTTGTCTGTTGATCTTCCTTTAATAATTTGAAGTCACTTCTTTTGTTGGTGTTATCTTGGCAACCTGCTATAACAAAATTGAGGCAACAATGGGGGGGAATGCAAGCAGATTTCTGCTACCTCTCCTACACAATTGCTATACCACACTGACTAGAACAGTATAGTGGAGTTGTTTGTAATGATAGTATTTGCTTAACTAGCTAATGTGGTGGATTTTCTTCTTACCCATCTATAATTAAAACTCAGAAGCCAGAAATAATGACAAAGCATCAGAATATTCTCCAGAATATTACAGAATTTATTCTCGCGAGGGGAGTCCCTCTCCCACACTTCTGTTTGAGTGTCTGAGAGTGAACCCCACTCTTACATTTCTGAGTAAGCATTCTTATACCCCTACACATCCTGTCCAGATGTGCGTTTAAACCTTTCTCAGGGTTTAACGTAAAGGGACTATTGTCAACGGCATCAGCACTTCTTCTTATCCATTGAAGAGTGTGAAAGATAGGATATTTCCATTGTCTTACATCCTGCCATATGTTTAGCCAAACCAGAAAAAACACAGGAAGCATAGGCTAAGCTCTTTGCCAAACTCAGCATTTTACAATAGATTTAACTTAGTTACACTTTAGGATAGGTAATTAAAATTTTCCTTCACAGCTAATAGCTCTTAAAACCACAAAACAGGTTGCATCAGATCATTTCATCACTCTAACATTAATCACTCAACTTTGTTAACTATTAGAATACTAGAATAATAGAATAATATATGTACTGGTTTAACTTCTAGAACATCTTGAATTGTGTATGTGTATATATATATATATATATATATATATGTATGTGTATATATAATATATAATATATACACACACAATTCAAGATGTTCTACAAGTTAAACCAGTACAGTGTGTAGTAAAATGTCCCCTGAACACTCCTATGAGTTTGGAATGACTTCCAAACGAAGAAGAAAATATTTTTAAAAAAGGTATATAATAAGATAAATCTACGCATAAACAGTATATACACTAAAATGACTCGGGTCCTGGAGCCCTTGGTGTAAATATCCTGCAAGGAGGGCAGATCAAAACTGCCATGCTGTTCTGCAGCTTTGATCATTTTGGAGCTGTGAGTGGCTATGCAGTGGTCAGTATAAATTGATTACAACAAAGGGCTCTAAACACAACCTGGTCAAGCTCATGTGCTGAGGTTAATGGAGCTGGACACACAGCTGCCCACTCTCACTACCTGGAGTCTGTGAGAAAGCTAGGATCCACCTGCAATATTGGCTGTTCAGTCCCAGGTCGTATCAGCTGTCAGCTTATTGAACAGTCTGAGTGGAACTACGATGTTGAAGGCAGAGCTGTAGTAAATTAACAGATGGGTTAGGTCATTTGAAAAATAACAATAAGGTTCTATAACAGGAAAGGGGGATGGTCTGTTCAGTACATAGCAGCAATAAATAAGAGAACAGGGGGATGATAATTCCAGTTGAGAAGCAGCATAGTCCATAAGTAAGAAGGGGTAAGTTGGAGTTAGTGACACAGTGCGACCAGGCAAGTAAGTGGGTTTAACCACTGCAGGAACAGCGACTTAAATAGTGGCTCATGCCCTCTTACTACGAAGTCAAGAAGTCCAAGGGAGTATGTGTCTAAGTGAGAGAGAGAAATGATTGAGACAGAAATAAAGAAGCAGGGTTCCCATTTTTAAAAAAAAGTTATTTTATATTGAATTTGTTCCAAAATGCAACAAAAACAAAACTGTTACACTTTTTTCACTTTAACTGTGATTCAATAATTAACCTTTATTTAACCCTATTTGTACTGCCCCCTGGTGGCTGATACAGCTCTGTATGAATTTTTCACCGTAATTAATCTACTGGATAAAACCCCAAAACTTCAACATTACTTGATTCTCTGAACTCCAGAGCACATGTCTATGTGCTTTCATTCTGTAATAATCTGTAAAAATGTTTTTTTTACGCAAACAAGGAACATTATCAATGCAAGATTGCAAAATGTAGGTTCTTCGACATCTATAGTACATAAGATTGCAAAAAAAAAAAAAAAAATATGAGAATTCGCTGACCTCTGTACAGGGCAAGGTTTGAAACCACTGTTACATTCAAGCCCCAACTGGCTATGAAACCATCATGCTACTGTAACTGACCGTCTCTCTTCCTGGGTCGGCCATGTTTATTTTAGCAGGACAATGCACATTCTGTATGGCCTTAGAACAGTGTGGATTCATAGACACAGACTGTGTGTGCTTGACTGGCCTGCTGTCAGTCCTGGTATATCTCCTGTAGAAAATGTGTGGCACATCATGAGCAGAATCTGACAACGATGACCATTGTTGAGCAGCAAAAGGCTTATATCAAGTAAGAATGGACAAAATTTCAATTTACAAAACTACTGTTCGTACCCTCAGTCCCAAAACAATTAGTGTTGCCTGTGTCCCAACTTTTGAGTGTGTTGCTGCCAATTCTAAATTTGTGTATATTTACAAGATACAATTATTTTGGTCAGCAAAACTTCTTGAAAATCTATTCTTTATACTTTTGTCAGTTAAATTAAAGTTCATGTGAATTGACATATCACACATTTTTGTTTTATATTGCATTTTATGAAAAATTTTTCATTTTTTTCTGAAAGTGATGTTTATAGATGGATTTTGAAATAAATAAACCAGTGCCTGTTACTTGAAGCTAAAATAAAATGGCTGGATTTGGTCAAGACCAGTTTGGTAGTTGTACTGAGACTTGTCTTGGACTTGCTTTGCCTAATTGGCAAATAAATGGCTAATTCCGAGACCAAAGAACAAACCTGTTTAGTCCAGATGCGAGTCTTCCAGCCCTTTTCTAATTTATTCTGTTTTATACTGGGACATTGGGAGCTCCCTTTGATATGTGCATATAAGGATCTTTTTGAGAAATCTCATTTGTCTGCAGTATGTTGTTTTGCCATGCCGAACATTGAAAGAAACGTCCTGAAGTTGTCTGGGGCCTTCAAAACCTGTTCCCTCCTGAGCTGTAGCACACTCGTCTTGTAAACATGGCAGTATATGTTCACTCCCTGGGTGGGGAGGTGGTGTCCCCAAGGTGTCCAAAAGGTTGCAGGTTGAAGTCCCGGCTCGGGCACCATTGAGGTACCCTTGAGCAAGGTACCGTCCTACTACACTGCTCCCTGGGCACTGTTGATGGCTGCCCACTGCTCCACGTGTGCATGTGTGATGGGTAAAATGCAGAGGTCACATTTTGTTGTGTTGCTTGATTGTGTTCCCAACGATAAATACTCACCTTCACTTCACTTTCACTTCACGAACATGTTTTAAGGGCACATTTACCTGCATAAGATAAGAAAAAGTCATACGCAATGCACTTTTGTTTATTTTCACTACAGGATTCATTGAAAATCAGTTACTTTAGACAATTTTCTGAGATGTGTGTACACAAACGTGTTCTGGGTCAGACTGAAGGATCACCTTCTCAGCTGAAGTTTTACAGAAGAAATCAACATGTAGCATTTGCCTGTTTGTCAAAATTAAAATATATATAATAAGGAAAAGATAGTAAGAGAATACTGAAAACCAGTCTGAAAAACAGTCTGAGCTCTTTTGCCTTTTTATGAATTGTGTTTTGGTTTTAAAAAGCTGCAAAATTTCACACACTCTGAATATTTAAGACATTTAGACTGATCACTTTACCAGATTGCACAAACAAGTGTTGGCCTTAACTGTATGTTGTGATTGGGCTAAGAGGTTCATGGATCAAAAAAGACCTTAGACTTTGACAGTGACACCAGGCTGTCTACTTGTAGCTTGGATAGACTATTAGATCAGACAAAATGTTGGTGTGTATGTAAACATAGTACAACCCCCCAAAGGTTTCAATGAACTTCTGAAATTGAAATGAACTTCAGAGCAGCTTTTAAACAGAAAAAAACATTGTACAGGTTGAGCTAATGCATTAAAATATTTTGCCTATGTGAAAAGATGATAAAGCTTCTCTGGTTAGTGGCTAGTGGCCTTGTACTGTGTGATCACTAGACCATTTCCCTTGTCTGGGCCTGAACCTTGGAATCAGTTTGTCAGGGGTTAGAATCTTCCACCCATTTTTTGTATAAAACTTGTGTTCCCTTCAGTCACCTCTACTGAAATGTGAGCAACTGTGACCGTTAACCTACTTTAAAATTCTTATTAGACTTGCTAGTACTAACAGCTTTTTTGAAAATGGAAAGAAAAAGATACATATTTTTCATTATTTAAAACAATGGATATATATTACAGTAACACTGGGTAGTCCTCCATTTGCACCAGAGAGTACTGACAAAGTCCAGTGAGTGCTGAAGAAAAGAAAAAATAAATCAAAACTAAAATGATTTTTGTATTAGTACAGATTTTTAATTTTAAAAAAAGCATCACGGAAAAGCCCTTGTGAGTGATGAACGTTAACATTTAGAATGAAATGCATGAAATGTTATTAAAAGTAGTGAAGTACTGTTATATAATTCTGCTGCAATAAGTAGGATTACAGTAGTTACTTTGTTTTCTGGCACCTCTGGATATAAACTCAACATTTGTGTAAACTTCCTGCTTCAGGTCTTCAAATTATCAGTTTGTATCTGGCATGGCAGTCACATTCACTGTTGTGATTTGGGTGCCAGTGAATTATATTAAACCTTGTTATGTGTTCACTATTGAATAAATCATGGGTATATTATCGTATGGTCAAAAGCTGTTGTAAACCTTCAGGGGAAAAAATTAATAAACAAAAGTAGGAACTCCCTATAGCGCTCCTTAATCAGTGTAGTTTATCAGCCTCAGACTATACTTACCAAGCAATATAATGTTCAAAGCGTCATCCACCACCCACACTTTGCAGGGTTTGATCATGGCTTCAGAATTTGGCTGTATGGCAATGTGATGGAGGCTGCCCTGTGGTGATGAATCTTCACCATCGTTTTTTTTTTATATATATATATATAAAGGTGAACAGTGTCTTTAACTCTTCCTATATTTTCCCCTTATTCTTCAGAAAATAAATGTCACTGCCAAAGTTTTCAAAGCCTTGAGGACTGCATCTGTCAGTGAAGGCAAGTCCTTCACTGTGTTTCTTGGTGAACTTTTAAAATTATGGGGTTGGGTTAACGGTGTTGCGAACACTTAATTTTGTATTCATTGTTTTTTTTTTTTTTAAACAGCTCTGTCTCAGCTGAAATTACAGCAGACCAAACTAGAGGCTGGAGTGAACCTGAGCGGTAGCTTTGACTCTCTAAAACCCAACATCACATCGGATCATATTCATGGTAACCGTTATAGCACATTATTTGCTACCTGTTCTTCAGTCTTTGTAAGTAGTATCTAACTCTAGAATTGGAGGATGAAGGTAGTACACCGATCATAGCTGAACCCAACATTGTTACATCTGTTTTACTTGCTAGAACGCGCTTCTATTTTGAGTATGTTATTTGTAGCTACAGGATTTGTTAAATGGAAAAATAATCAATAATCAATCAAACCAATAATCGATTAGTAGACATTACAGTAAAACAAAAAAAAGTTTTTTTCGTATTTTAAACTCACCAAATAATATAATAATTAAATTGCTGTCCTTTTCTTGACTGTATGATCTACTGGAATAATCTATATTACTAATAAGACTATCTTTCTAATACAGCTTTGCTGTTTAAGATCTGGCATTGGTTAAGCGACTCTGTTCTTTCTTCTGTGTAGGAATAAGTTATGATCTTGAGGATCACATGTGTTCAGCTGTAGCTATCAGCTCTTTGTCACAAAGCCTACATGAGATGCCTGTAATTCCAGGCAAGTCTTGTGAAACCCATATCTTGTGAAACCCATATCCCCCCAAATCATTCATCCTTCATGTGGTGTTGAAACTTAGCTTGTGACTGGGTGTGAGACAAACTGTTACTCTAGCTCATAACAATCTGATTGGTTGCCACTAAATTGCATGAAATTTGTTCAGAAGGAGTGAAATCCAAAAAAAAATTAGCACACCCCATGGAAATTGATTGTTTCCTTCAGTATATTTAAATGCACAAACATTTCACCCTCTTTTAATACAATGCCTACAGATAAAGGTGATTTAATTAAACAAAACTAAATTATTTTGGTCTACACCACACTTGTACTGTTACTGTGGCCTAAAAATTCTATGTACATTATTTCAAAAGATTTAGATTTTTTGACACTCCTCCCATGCAGGTTAAATTTGTCCAGTCTCTTTCTGATAGTAGACGTAAGCATTTTTCATACTAACAGTTGCAAGAGTCTTTTAAAAGATCTTTTAAAATCCTTTACCAGACTCTTAGCTATGCACGGCCTTTTTTTCTATAAGGTCTTGGAGTTCTTTCGATCTTGGAATGGTGACACCACACACTTTAATAGCAAAGAGAACACCAGACCCTAGACATCCGTTTTAAGTAAGACTGGTTTCACCTGCAGGTGGTTGTAATCAATCTAATTTATCTGGAATAACCTTTTTCTAAATTTATGGACTTGAAGGTGTGATAAGAGTGTGCATAGTTTTCAGTTTTACTGGTTTATTTTTTGTTTATTTAAATGACTACAAAAGTTAAATTTTGTCTTTTTTTAGAGCATGATCATCTTTATCTGTAAGTGTTGTATAAAAGCATGTGAAATGTTTGCTTGTGCATGAATAGATGTCAGTAATTTCACCTTCCAACAACTTGTAACATTTTAATACCTGCCTGCCATTGTGTGCTTGTATCTTAATGTTTCCTTGATATCTGAAAAAGCATAACAGTATTTGTTGTTTTTTCTTTTGTCTAGATGAAGTGGTTAGTCCTCAGAGGGAAAGTCAGTTGTGCCCCATACCACCTCTGGAACCCTGCACTGCTTCTGTTTTAATTTCTTCTTCTGTTTCCTCTTTATCCAATGTTCCTACATCTTTACCTACTCACTGTCCCCAATCTTCTCAGTATACATCATCCACAGACCTTCATGCACCTGCTGAATCCCACAGAACACATTCTTCTTTATCACCTGTTCTTTCTTGCATGCTGACTTCCTCCATTCACCTGACACCACTCCCACCTGCTGTTCCCAGCACACATCCTCTCCCGTCCTCCTCAATTTCTCTGCGGCTGCCATCTCCCATCAGTGACATACCTTCTGTCTCCTGTCAGCCTGTGAGTCCAATGCAGACTCCGTCTTCACCTCCACCCCTGTATGAGCCCATCTCTCCTCCATCTCTTCCATCTCCCCATGAACCCAGCTCTTCATCTGCAGCTGATTGCCAGCCCACACCTTGTATGGTTACATATTCTCCTACTCCTGTCACTGCTTATTCCCAAAACTCCCCTTCGTCCATCTCTCTGCTCCAGCCCTTTAGGGGTCAGCTCATGGTTGGTGAAGATCAAGCAGATGGTAAGACACTTTCTTTTATAAATCTATCTTTCTCAATATCACTCACAATCTGACTGTATGTATGTATATAGATTCCTCTCCATCTAACTAGACCTCCATTTCTATGTTCTGACAACTAGAATATGCACAAGATGTCATAGTAGGCAGAATTTACAGCACCTACTAAATGGCAGCCGTCGCGATCAGCTCTATTATCGTGAAAATCTCTTAAAATCTGGATCTGGGACCTTGTTCATGTGTTAAATGCAATCACCCAAAGATCTGTAGAGATTATTATAATACATTTAAAATAATAATCTAAATACATAATATAGCATGTAAAACAAGCAGCTTATTACATAACTTAAAAAACTGGAAGATTGTGCCATGGCATGCACACATTTTGACCCACAAGTTTGGTTTGAGCACTTAAACACAGACACTGATTATTGCTTATCAATCATAAGTGCAGTACTACGGCTGTGATTGTGCACCCCCACACCTCACCACCAAGAGAGACTAGAATTACATGGTCAGTTGCAGAGATGTAATAACCTTAACTGTGAAGCTTGCATTAATCTAAGAAGAAGAAACGTATTTATTGCTTAATTGTGGAAAGTGAATTTACATTTTTTTGGAATATGTTTATGATTTTTTTTTGTTACCCTAGTTAATCCTTAGGATGTATATGTCATGATCATGGTTGAATATCTGGAAGTTGAAATGTTACATGGTGTACTTGATTATTTTTCTTCATTAAATAAGTTATGATCTCTGTCTGAATTCTGTTGCTATGTCAATTACATCACAGGTCAAATTTTACTTAGCATTTTTGTTTACCAATTTCAAACATGTCAGTATACTCTACAATACTATACAGAAGATTTTTGACTGCTGTGCAAAAGGCATCTAATAAAATATGCAAAGCCAGTTATCTTTGCTGTAAATATTTATAAAATTTTGTATTTGGAAATTGCTATGCAATTCATTTGTTGAAATTGAATTTCTAAGAAGAAATGTTGATCATTCTAGATATTTATGGAGGCCTTTTGCTCTTTAGTTTAGTGCTAGTGTGAGAAGGCTAATTTTGCTAGCAAACATGAAGTCCATGGCCATCCAAATTGTTTCCATAAGAATTCATCACAAACTTCTCAATCCACATCCAACTTTTCATTAAGCTGGTGCAGACTTCTAAATGTTTTAGGACTCAACGTGACTGCCTGTTGCAGTGAGGTTTTGTTCAGTTTCATGTCACTGCACCTTTATTGAAGAGATTGATGCAAGGTTAGGAAGATTTTTGAGATGTATTTACAGAAACAGTTTGAATTTTATTTTTTATTTTTTACAAATGTTCTTCTCACCCTTCACCTATAACTAAAGTAGCAAAAACTGAACTCATCTTTGATTATCAACTACATCTGGGGTAAGCAGAAATCTGTGTAAATGTAATATTTTGGAAACAATTCTGTTAATGTGTTTATGAATTATGCAGCGTGTACCCAGTCCATCATAGGAGAGGAGAGCAGGCCTCAGGTCACATCACCACACATGTACAGTTTCCTGAATTTGCCTGCAGGTTTGTTTTCTTTTGTTACATTTTCAGAATCTTCTTTATTGAGAGCTTTGAAAAAGTGTTATTTAATAGGGGCTGTAAATGAATTGAGTGTTTCAAATTGTGCTGTCCTTATTTTTGATCTGTCCCTGACAGTGGAAGGACAAAGTAATGCCTATCTGTTTCTCAGTTTGCTGAATCTTCCTAATAAAGAGCCCGTTTTAGGTATGTGACGCTTCTGATATTGTTACACTGTTAAGAACTTCTGAGAGATTTTATTTTTACAAAAATGTGGTGTGGACCAACTTCATTGTATTTTGTAAATAAAAACAATTTTTAATTTTGTGCAGCGTAACCAAAACCTTTGTATAATTTTCCAGTTACAACATTTTGAAACATTCCTGTTGGGTTCATTTTCAGCCTCAATCCTCTGAACCTTTCAGGCTTTTGTGACCCATGGAAGTATCCCTTGTGAGCTTGTGGAGAATCAGATACTTCAACTTGTGCGTTTGTGTATTAAGACTGTTTGACAAGAAGCAGGAACTTTTTATACAAACATATCAGGAAGCATGATTAAAAATCATGCTCTCTCTGTCTGAACCGGAATAAAAAGCAGAAATACATACTAAACATCATGTTGGTTCCTATCTTACTAAGCAAAGTGATTATTCTTACAATTATGAATAAAATATGTGATGTCTGGAAGAGAGAAACACGTAAGATTAAAACCTAACAATTCTGCAATAAGGTGAACTAGGAACAGTTGAGGGGATCATGATTTGTTTAAAAGAAGCATCCAGCAAAGGCTCAGACTTCATGAGCAAAGATGGGTTTGGGCTCACCATTTTGTGCCAACATTGATAAGAGACATGTTAATGAATTCAAAAGGGTTCACTGCTAGTATACAAAGAATTTAGGTCTTTCACCCTCTACAGTAAATATTACTATAGAAAGATTGAGGAAATCCAGAGAAATGTTTGTGTAGGGCAAGGTTGGAAACCATATTAAATGTAAATGACTTTGGAGCCCTCAGAAAGCACTGTATGAAAAACCATTGTGGTACTTACACAGATGTAGCCACATTGGCTAGCGAGTACTTTAGAAAAGCATTGTAACATAGCACAATCTGTCATTGCATGAAGAAATGCCACCTGAACTTTTCTTATTATGCAAAGAGAGAGCCATATATCTGTTCTATGTAGAAACAGGTCAGTTCTCTGGGCCCAAGTTGAAACGCGTTTTGGTCAGATGAGCCCAGCTTCTTTTTGGGGAAATGTACATTGAGGTCTCTAGATCTGCGCAATCTAGATCTGTCTCCTATTAAATTGTATAATGAGGAGAGGTGCAGTCTTCTTTGAGGCAGGAGTGGGCAACAATTCCACTTTTAAAGCTGAAAAAATTATCCTTAGTAGCCAAAAGAAAAGTCATTAAAAAAGAGAAGTTGATGTAAAACAGAGTTAAGTTGTTGCAGGCATTGAATTCTGCATTTGTTTATCTATACAAAATACTTTTAAGTTGGTCACTAAAAATGTTGGAAATATATTCTTTTTACTTTTGTCAGTTAATTAAAGGTTTAAAATAAACAAAGCATGGATTGTTTGTTGTTGCATTTTATGAAATGTCCCAACCTTTCAGGATCTTGGGTTTGTCTGTGTCCTGTCTGTTTTCAGGTTTATGTAACATAGTTGAGTGCCGAACAATGGCCCGACCAACTTTTTTTCTATGTCTGAACTGTGCTGAGAAGATCAATACAAAGGACTTTTGTTACCATATGACCAGTGAGCGGCACCAGTATATGTCCTTAGTAAGTGTGGAAGAGATTGTGTTGTTCATGGTTTAATGACAACATGCATATAATATGTTTATGTTAAATTTGCATATTTATTTTCATCTTTCAGAGGAGTCAGTATCCTGAGATATTTCAGAAGTGGCAGTGGCCAGCCAGTCAAAAGCTAACTATTCGTGACTTGGCTGGACAATTAGCATTGATGGAGAAGGGCTTAGATGCAAGGGTAAGCTATCGGAGGTTGAAAGCAGTCCTTGTTCTTCTGAGGAGTTAAGTCAGAACCAACAGGATGCATTCTATAGACGTGTCATTTTGTTTTAGCAATGTGCAGTGTACACAATGACAATATTGATCGTTTATATCAGAATTATTGATATTCTTAATCTCTGGTTGAAACACAAGCTTGTGTTGTGTTCTTTTGTTGTACAGGTCATCAGGCTGGACCAAAAGCAGTATGATGTTTTGCAATCAGCAGACTTCCTCAATGGTGAGCACACCTGCATGTGCAGTTTATGCTTATGTACACCCTTTTGAAATACACAAAACAAATGGTAATTCCAACTTTCTTTGATAGTTGAAACATATAGTAGTTCAGTAGCAACAGTGAATTGAAGCAAAAGTGACAGTCATTGTGAACACACTCAAGCACCACAATGAAATGTGACCTCTGAATTTAACCCATCACACGTGGAGCAATGGGCGGCTATCAACAGCGTCCGGGAGCAGGGTAGCGGGATGGTACCTTGCTCAAGAGTACCTTAGTAGTGCCTGGGCTGGGTCTTGAACCTGCAACCTTCAGGTGCCAAGGGCAATGTCTTAACCACTAGGCCACCACTCCCCAAAGGGACACCACCTCCCCACCCAGGGAGCAAACACATACTGCCATGTTTACAAGGCAATTGAGCTATAGCTCAAGAGGGAACAGGTTTTGAAGGCCCCAGACAACTTGCCATCAGGACCACTAGGCCACCACTGCCCACCATGTCTTCATTATTTCAATATTTAAACGTTTTCATATGTTCGATATCAAATTCCATTTTTCTTAAATCATGTTTTTGTAAGACAGGCTGCATCTCCACTATGAGATCAATGAATGCTAATAAAACATTTTATACATGTAAGTCACTTTGATCTGTGTTTGTTTGCTTGCATATGTTAGCAATTGAAATACTACAGAGGATGTGTGGAGCAGAACAGAGAGAGAGTTCTCAACAATCACACCAAGCAGACCCAAAATACAGAGGTATTCTACTGTCACAGTGCTCTGCTCTACCCCAAGATTTTAAAAAAATCTTCATGGGTAATTCTTCTATAGTGTATCTTTTGTCAGCCATCATTATTACATCTTAAGTGATGCATTATTATTTGTGCTTCAGAAATCTCTACAGCAAGGAAACAAGAAACCCACAGACATCAGAGTCAACAAAGCTGTGACAGTAGTTCATGCCATACACCAAAACCCAGCCCTCATCACTGCCAAGTACCAGACCGAGGTGGGGACATAGGAATTAAACAACTATTTGTGTAAATTTGTGGGTAAATTTCTAGAACTGAACTGATAAGAACACTGTTTTCCAGCTTTGGGCACTATGCAGGGCATCCTTGATGGAGGCAAAGACATCAGTAGCCCAACCACATATTGTTTACAGCATACTCAAAGCCCCAAATTCTTGGAAATGACTGAGGCTCAGACACAACAGACCCTGCATCAGTTTAAATCTCCAACAGGAATGTCAACAGACTCCGACAGCAAGAACCCCGGGCTTCACTTTCCTGAGACGAATGCTGAAAGTACGCCAGAAATACCTGGTACAGGTGAATAGTTATATTTAGCATTCCCTATAAAAATATACATTATAACTAACTAAAGATTATATTGTATATAAGAAATATCCTGTTGCATTGTTTCAGTGGAGCTTTTTGTCACAGGCCTTGATAATACACCAATCAGACATAACCTTAACATAACTGACCAGTTACGTGAATAACACTGACCATGTAGTTATTTCATATACACGGGCACTTGTTTTAGGCAGCAAGTGAACAATCAGGTCTTGATGTTGATTTGCTAAAAGCTGAAAAAATGGTTAAGCATAAGGATCTGCGCAGCTTTAACAAGGGTCTTATTGTAATGACTTATCGACTGTCAGGGAATCTCTAAAACACCAGGTCTTGTGTAGTGTAGGTAGTGCAGTAGTTGGTACATACCAAAAGTGATCCAAGGAAGGGCAACTGGTGAATCAGCCACAGGTTTATGAGCACAAAAATTACTGATGAATGTAGCGATTGAAGGTTGGCCCATTTGGTCCAATCCCACAGAAGAGCTACTATGGTCTAAAAAGTGAATGCTGACTCTAATAGAAAGGTTTCAGAACACACCATGCACCACAATCAGAGCTGTTTGAGCAGCATGAGGGGGACCTACCTAATATTAGGTAGGTGGTGTTAATGCTATGGCTGATTGGTGTACAAATTCACCAGCTATTTGTTACTTTACCAGAGTTTGTATAATTTCTTTGTATTTCAGCTTGTACAAGCTCAGTTGTTACAAACTCCAGACTAAGCCAAGGGGTTTCATTCAGTAACAACTGCACTGTGTTAAACATGAGAAACCAGACTGCGATGAGGGCAACAATTTGTCTTTCATTGATTGTTTTCCAAGTCTTTGGCAAGTTATTATTTTAAAAATCATCTTCATTTTCTTAGTTTCTCAGGGCACATGTGGCTTTGGAGTTGACATTGCTCCCAGTTCAGAAGCCCAAAGTTCTAGAGGAACTACAGGTGAGGAGACATGGAATTGTGAAAAACTTCAGATCATGGTCTTTGGCATTTGCACATCTCATTGAGAACATGTCGCTTTAAGGGCTGTGTAGTATAAATAAATAATTATTTATGACTGAAAATGAAATTAATGTTATTTACACAGGGACTCCTTTCAAGCACACGTTTAACCTGAAGGACTATGTAAACAGCAAAATAGCAAAAGTGTCAGATCCTGTGGTTGGTCAGTATTACTGTTTACAATTTTTATACATGAATTAGTACTTATTTGTTTCTCTAATACATTTTTGCCTCTGTGTGTATGTGTCACAGGTCTGAGCTCAATCATTGCCTGTCGAAGTGAGGGTCAGGCTCCATTGTACTTGTGTGTGTCCTGCTCCAGCAAACTCAACCATAACCTCATAATTGAGCACCTACTGAAACCAGGCCACAGACATAGCTACCTGGTTAGTCTCCGCTTACATCTTAATTACTGCTTTCAACTTTTCAACTCAAATTCAACTTTGGTGGAATTCTCTGCACAGAGAGCCACAGTCATTTAGTGTGGTTTGATGTAAAATACTCTGTTCTAGGGAAAGTTACAGAGTCAGAATTGTTCACTTATCATGATACGAACCACATACCCAACATTTTACACAATACAAATTTTCTTCTTAATGCCTGAAAAATTGTTTTTGAAAGGTCTGAGAAAAAGTTTGACACATATGTATTTTTAAAAATGCAACCTTGGCAAAGAAATACTTCAATTTTAGAAAAAATAGTCCATAGAGAATAGGTTCATGCATTTTACCATTCTACAAATTTTATATAAAAGCTAAGATTATATGTGTAACTTCAGAGGGTTTGGAATAGTAAACAAAAAGCAATTTTTGCATTGTAGACATTGTTATTGTTATTATTTATTTATTTATAATCAAATCTCTGGACCAAGCAAACTTCGTTCTCCTGTTTTTGTTTTTCTCATTTTTGCTGTGATGTTTATAGTTCCATTCAATTGTCCTTGATCGTTTACCCAACATGCATCTTGCATAGAAATTAGAGAGCTATTTCACTGATAAATGGTGCTCTAATACAAATTAAAGGAGAGAGAGAGCGAGAACGAGAGAACGTATTTTGACTAATTTTATGGTCAAGTATTCCAACACAGTGGTTCTCAAAACAGTCCTCAGGAGCCCACAAACAGCCAGTATGTTTCAATATTTTTTGTTATATGGCAGATTAGGCAGGCATAAAAAATACTAAAATGCATTTTAAAAAAGTGAGCAGTTGCATAACCCACCATGTAAACAATAAGCATTTTAAAGGGAGATATAAATGCTGGTTTGTGATTTTCACAGAACTTTTACTTAAATTGTTTTTAAGGGTTTTGTTTTAGTGAGCAGCAAGGAAGGAAGATTCTTGTATCTTTGCTTACATGCATGCTGTTTTGTTTAAACGAGTTCTCTATTTCTGTCAGAGTAGGCCACTTAAAATGACAATCCACTAGACTCTCTGGCAACAGCCAAGGATTCAGTTTTAACTACAAAATTGTGGTATTTTATTAGATAAATAGTTGCTTACATAATAAGAACTTACTAATTCATGCACTTTGCTTGTGCTCATAGTTTAATGTAATTGTTCTTGCTATTACACAATGATAGTTCTGTACAATGATTACAGCTGCTTGTCTATCTGTAACTGGGACTATTTTAACATAGTTTATGACCGTTACCAGTCCCCATTTTGGAGAACTTGCAATCCCACACATTTGTTTATTCAAACCACTGAGCCCCTTATGAAATGAGTAAGGTAAGATGTATAAAGACTGCCATCCCAGGGCATAGGCCACTAGTTAAATTGATTTGGATCTGTTTGTTTTCTACATCTCCAGAGGTGTCGCTACCCCTGGTTGTTTGATGGCCTATCTGATTCTGATACTAGAACACAATCTGTGATGCTTATGCGGCTCGCTCGCCAAGTGGAGAAAACTTTTGAGGATGAGCCAGGTCAGCTACAGGTAAACCAAATACTATTCATGTTTCAATTAAAAACATGTTCCATTGTAATTCAGTAGTGAAGACCATAATCTTAATATTATAATTTGGAGTTAGTATATTTGTATTAGCATTTAATGTCTGATTTAATTTCTGTTGTAGGAGATTGAGGTAGAGTGTGCTGCCTTAAAGGAAATTAAAGGACTGTCATTTGATAAAGGTAATTTAGTTGACAGCAAAAGAAAATCTTATCCTCTCCTAAACAGATTATCCTTGTTTATTTTTAAAAATATTTTTAATTTACATTTGTCTTGCATTGTTTGTTTTTTTTGGTTTCTTTGTTTTGTTTTGTTTTTTTCCTCTGTTAGTGATCATGCAGTTACAGAAAATTAGGAAAGAGCAGAAACTCTGTGCTCTCCAAATCTGCATTTCCCCTAGACACCAAACAGGTAAGGACTCATAAATTCATGCTTAAATCCATGGTTTAATATGTTGCATTGGGGTTAAACCTCTGTCTTCTATACGTCACTTCATACTTTGGTAGACAGCGAGTCTTTCACATTCATGCTTATGAGCATGTGTGTATTTTAGCATTAAAATAAACTAGTATCCCTCTTTCAAAGCACTCTTATCCTCTTTTCAGAAGAAAATTACTTTGCCAATTGGATTATGGTGGCAACGGTCACATACATACCAGATACATTTACAGCATTTAGCAGACGCTCTTATCCAGAGCGACAAACAGTGCCTTTTAGTCCATGTCTGTTCTTATATCTGTAGGGCTAAACCAGTCAACAAAACCCGGGCTAAAGCTGTCATTCTACTAAGATACTACTAGCTTACACACTATAACAAACTCTGACAAACCTGTAAACCCAAAAAACAATAAAAGTATATAAGAGTAAACAATAAACAATAGACAGTACCAATAAATGCACAATAAATATGAGGCTACTTAGTTTCCAAGATACTCCTTGAAAAGGTGCATTTTGAGTTGTCGCTTGAAGACAGCAGGGGACTCTGCAGATATTCAGTTTTTTTCATTCTTGAGGAATGAAAAAAAATGGGTAATTGTTTTGGTTTGGTAATTTTGAAGACACTACATTTGGTTCTTTTCATCCAAGTTCTTCAGATTAGCAGTATTTGATTGAATGAAATAATATGCAGTAGATATTGTTGTATTTATTGACCATGCTTATTTGTACTACTAACTGTATTGTATTTTCAGTACAACTCTCTTTTAGTATAGACCCAAAACTTGTCAAGCATTTATATTTTTCTAGTTGTGGTGAAACAGGAGAATATGGAGAGAGAAGTGACTGCCACCCAACATTTACCACAGCTTCCCGATTTACCTGAGATGAGTGAGTTATGTGAAACCTAAAAAGTACAACTTAGTATTCTTTTTAATGTGATTACAAACAAATTCTCTTCTTCTTGTTTGTTTGTTTGTTTGTTTGTTTTAGTTGCACAGGGACAAAGGACCGCTACTAAGCGCAGGGCTGTTGAATCAGATTCATCTCCTCAGTCCCCACCACAGGATAAACAGATCAAACTTTCAAGTGCTATGACTTCCAGTCAAGAGATTCTTCAACAACACAAACCCTTGACTTGTGACCACCAGCTTCCTGGTTCAACCAGCCAACATAATCCTAAAAATGATGCTCGTAGAACAACTGTGATTTCTTTTACGGCGTCATTATCTCAGAACCTTGCCAAAACTCAACAGACCCCCAAGCATATTTGTGTGGATCAGTCGCATATAACTTTTTCTAGCTCTGAAACTAGGACCATTAAAACCAAAAGCAAATATCCAACCCAAATTCAAACTACCTCAAACAAGCCCCCTCAGAAATCAACAGTTCAAACTGTGTCTGTAGTTAAAGCCAAAGTTAGAAGTTCAATCCCAGATGCTCCTAAAACTTGTCACAGTGCACCAGACCTTCAATTGATGGCTCAAACATCTCCAAATATCTGCTGTGGCACAGTTGCACTCAATGAGCCATTTAGATCTGACCTCTCCAAGACGTACTTAAAAAGACAACATTCAGAAAGCAAGGCTTTCTCCTCATTATCCAGGAAGACACAATCCACTAATTTCGCTTCCAATCAGCTGAGACAATCCCCTTCAGTTAGCCCTGTTCCATCAGAAACTCCAGTAAAGAAAAAGTGCTTGGATGAGGCCTCAGATAACTCTTCTAAACTACAGAAAAACCATTCCATTTTGTCCACAGTCCTTTTAAATAGATCACAAACATCCCATCCAATTTCCTCAGGAGTTTCAGAATCCATTACGCATACTGAGAAGGCCACTTTGTATCTGAATTTGGATGAAACCGTGTTTAAAAACTTGGAGAGTACTGATGTTTTGTCTAAAAACAATGATGGGCAAGCTTTGTCGTCTCCCATCTTGACACCTCCCCAAAAAGTCCCCTGGTCTAGTACCATTACTGCCCCATCTACAGAGGCCCAGGGGCTGGAAATTTCTCAACTACATGAGAGACCCTTTGTGAAAATGAGCTTGCGTGAAAATGCTTGGAATTACGAAAATCGACAGTTTGGCCCTGAGACACTCAATACAAACTTGGAAGCTCCTTCCTTTAATGAGACTGACTGGGAAATTCATGCAAATTATGCAGATATATCAGTCTACCCCTGCATAGGTAAAACTACTGTGTCATACCCAAATCTAGCACAAAATGTTAATGCTGATATGTATTCACCTTTGACCTCAGGATGTAGTGGAGCTAACTCTGTCATTAGCTCAGTGATACCAGGATATGCTATGCCTTATCAGTATCATGGGTATATGCAACCTGATTACAATCTAAGCACTGCTACATCTAGTACTTTAGCACATAATTGTGCTGAGGTAATAGGTGAAAGGTGCATAAATGCTGAGACTGCTGCCACTGATGCAAATGTTAGATGCTTCACTGATATTAACTCCGCTTATGCACCCCAGCTAGTTTGCCAGTCTCAAGTTTACCCGCCCCTTCAATATTTCCATTCTCCAGATGCATATCAGGCCTACTATTCCTCATATGCTTACAATCAAGAACTTCAACCAAACCAGTCATCCACATTCAATGGAAATCTCCCTTCACATGGATCTGGACACTCTTCCACCATCTAGGTGGCCAAGTCTCATCTTGACCTGGTAACCCTTTAACCCTTTATGCTGATATTGGAACAAAATTAAAAATACTATCTAAAAAATGCATTTATCTGGATTAGTAACTCAAATATGAAATATTGAACAAATCTAAACATCTGCCCAGTGCCAATATTATTGAAATCTTGTCAGTATTTACTTTAAAAATATCATTGTGCATCCCTACCTTCAATTATAGCATGGATACAGTGGCACATTTGATTATACACTAATTGTAATGTTCAGTCATTTTAATCGGTAAAACATTTTTACCAGTATATTACACTAGTAATGGGTGTCCAAATGTTTGGAGGAGAGAGTTATATTTGTGAGGAACATAGCCTTTAACTCTGACAAGTTCATTAGCAGTTTGCATCCTTTAGGTCAAAATTTTAATGTGTGTTGTAATGAAAGTAAACATGACACACTCCCATCAGGTGTGCCTGCAGTTTGGGCTCACTGAGAAATGTAAAAAATTTATTCTCTGCGCTTGCTGAAGTGCAGCAGATGGTGACTGATGACATAGCTTAATGATAGGAGGTAAACGTAATTGTATCAAATTAATGGTTGTTTTTTTTTTTTCTTTCTGATTTCCCAGGGTTGTTATAAGATGACTAGACTTTTAGTATACTGTGATAAAGGTGAGTTTATTAACATGTCATTTTTCCCCTTTGGTTATTGTTTTGCATCCTATTTTGCTGAATTACTGAAGTTTCATTCTGTTATTTTTAGAAGAAGAAAAGAAGACAATCTTAAACCACATTTAGTCTTAATTAACCTAATCTAAATCTCTTCTAAACAACTTTACCTCTTTTTTTTTTTTTTTTCCCTGATGCCATTTCTTGGATGTAAATACCATTGACTCGCACTGTATATAGCAAGTACTGTGAATCTAGCCTTTTATTTGGAAAGATTTGTGTGCCCTCAATGTGTTCTATTGATATAATACAAAGAGCCTGTGTTTTTTTTGTTTGTTTGTTTGTTTGGAGTTTTTTTTAATAGTTTTATTGTCTATGTTTAATATTTCCAAAGGGAAATGTTTGTGACCCTGCTTTCATAGAATGATTCCAAATTGTGCATTTGATTTTATTTGTGTTCTTTTCATTTTTATGTTTTTGCTATAAACATTAATAAAAATGTTTTATTCTGAAATGCTTGCTTTTATCTTTTCTAGTCTGAGTTTATGGTCCTAAGGGGACCCCCCCCCCTTTAAACATTTTACATTTACAGCATTAAGCAGACGCTCTTATCCAGACCGACGAACAACAGTGCTTTGTAGTCCATGTCTGTTCTTCTGTCTGTAGGGCTAAACCCATCAACAGCGGTCATTCTACTAAGATACTACTGGCTAAGTTAAGTTACACACCATAACAAACCTTGCCAAACTTGAGTGCACAAACAATAGATAGTAACAACAAATGCGCAGTAAATATGTGGCAAGTTAGTTTCGAAGATATTCCTTGAAGAGGTGTTTTGAGTCGTCGCTTGAAGACAGTGACTCGGCAGCCATAAATAAACAGTCATAAATCAAAATACATTAGGAAAGTATCCCCAGCTCGGGGAACGGATCTTCGGAGTGCACTACTATGGAGTAATTTCAGTGCAAGCAGCAGAATGCAAGGGTAATGGGGAGCACATATGGTTTGGTTAGTATATCACCAACTCCCCAATACAGATGAGTTAATCTGAGTGATGGGTTAAATGCAGAGGTCACATTTCGTTGTGGTGCTTAAGTGTGTTCACAATGACAAAGAGTCACTTTCACTTAATGTAGTACGGGGCACTTGTAGGGTTCTATATTGTGATGGATGTGCAGAAGTAAAGATTGCATTCCTAGGAACCATTTCCTATATATCTATATCCTTATATATTATATATATAGCCTTGCTGTTAAACCTGCTGTTCAGTTATTTAGGGTGAACTATGCAAAAGCTGGAGCTGTAACTAATCATTTGTAATCAGTTGTTAATATTTGTTTTTTTTTTAATAAGTCTTTTGTACATTTAGTACATTTTTAATATATCCGATAAGTGCATGATCCTGTATGCTGCTGTATTTACTATATACTACATGGTCTTGCAATAACCTTTCTGGAAGAGCAGTATACTTCTCATGTACAACTTTATTAGGTGCAATACTTTCTTAAAGTACAATTGTGTTCATATAGTTGATTACACAATATATAGTTATTGTTAATATAGTATAAAGTGTAAAGAATGTTTATATAATACAAAATATTTTTGGCTGAAGAGCAATATATTCAATTTTATTTTTTAGTGTCTACCTGTCTGAACTGTTGTAGTATGTTTTACACTTCTATATTTGTATTGGTCTGAGGTTGAGGTATCACAAACCTGAATACATGTTTTATTTAGAAAGACCCTGGAATATAATTGGTCACTGGCTTTAATTTGTACCGTTTTCTCCAGTGCATTTACATTTACATCTCTTCTAGCCTGTTACAAATGCAGTAATGCAGGCCTAGTGGTTAGGGTATGATGGCCGCAGTCTTAAGCCTTGAGCAAAGTACTGTCCTGCTACACTGCTCCCTGTGCGGTGTTAATAGCTGCCACTGCTCCACGTGTGCACGTGTGATGGGTTAAATGCAGAGGTCACATTTCTTTGTGGCACTTGTGTGTTCATAATGACGCATTCTCACAATTCTTACAGAAATTCACATTCACATTTTAATTTCTATGCCATGATTAAGATCATGAGGCTGTATTTTAATTAATACAGTGCACTATGTAGGGAGTTGGGAGATATTTCGGCTACATCCTTAACCTTGAACTTCTTTCCCGGGGCGTCTCACTTTTCGTGAAGCAGCTGGGATTTTCCAACACCTGCTTTTTTGGTTTCAAGGGTAACTTTCCTCCACTTGAGGCAACTTCTCATAACAAGATACCGCGATGTGCTCGTTATGCCTTCCTTGGCTGTGTGTCTGTGTGCTGAGTACTGTGAGAACCTTGCGCGAGCCAATCTCGAATGATAACGCGAAGGTTCTCAGTAAAGGCCCCCCACGCAATATGGCATGCATTCGAAGCCAAAACGCCTAACTAATAAAACGCCTGCATGAGGAAGTTGATCACGTGTCCACACGTAAAAATGCGTGTATCACCTAAATGTGAAATTATCACGTGTCCACAGGTAAAAAATAATGTTAAAGCAGAAGATTACAGATCCTCTTAAAAAGCCAAATTACCAATGTGTTACCAGTAGAGGGCACAGTGGTGGTGGATGGAACCAGACATATAAAGTGTTTCATGCTTCTGAAGGCTCCCTCACATGAAAGTATAGAAAGATCTGTCTGACATTATTTCTGCTTATATTTGGACCAAACAATAAGGTTGAACAGAGGTTTCCTCTGGAGATACACTCAAAAAAGCCAGGAATGGAGTCAGACTGAGGCCTTTATACAATTAACAAGAACCATTACACATACAGAGAGTAACTCCTTTTGGGCCTATGGCATCAATATCTTTCTCTTAACGAGGCAGGATCTTTCCCCACTGAGCGGCCAGTACCCTGCACCTAATGCAATAATTATTTGTCTTCGCTGCATTTCTCCCCAGGGGAGGGACCGGAACCTGGTACCCCTCTCCACAGTAATATTGGGCCTGTCCATATATTCAAAAATAAAAAAAGGTTATACATCAGGTTTAATAGTTTTTCAGTATTAGTATCAGTTTTCAATTATATGTGTGCTCTTTAGGCATATATTTTCATCTGTGCTCAATCAGTGTACTGCAATCAGCAAATATATGTCCTGTAATTCCCTTTGACCAAATATGTTACATTTCCAGTAGTACTAGAATGTTTTTTGGGGTTTTTTTTGGAAAGAAACTGCTTTGGGATTTAAGGTAGCAGTGGTACAGAGGCATGGCAGGGAGACAAAGACAAAGATTTAGACCGTTTCACAGAGCCATGTTTTGTGAACAGTGGGGGATCTAGCCTGCTAGCCAGTTTGATGCCCTGAGCAAACAACCCCTCCAGTGACCCCCCACCCCACCGCCCACCACCAAACACACACACACCACACCCCATCCCCCACCACCAAAAGCACAAAATACACACACTGTGACACTTTTCCCCAGTCCAAAAGATTCAATATTCAATATAAGGTTAACTTCCATTTTTTAATAAACAAAATTAAATAATACATAAGTCAGTAATTATTATAGTAATATTAATTTCCCAAGCTGTAGTGTAGAACAAGCAGCTAACAAACGTAAAGGAAACAGTTGTAACCTACAGTGAATCCTTACTAATTAATGTTCTCTTATTTTAGGCTACATGCATAATACCTATCAAACCCCAATAGACTGTTTCTGCTTTATTTGTGTTTATTTGGCACAATATCAAAATCCATCCCCCAATGCAAGAGCAATTAATTCACCTTGGTGCAGATTCATTTCACTTGTGATGGTCAGGGGCGGCAGTAATTAAATGCTGAGGGTTAAACACCCACAATGCTGTGTGATCACTGGACACTCTTTTTTTAATATTTAGCAGTCTAGTAAGGTGCGTATGAATGTTATAAGGTGCATTTGTGTTCTGGATGTTATTGTGTTATGTTTACACCAACTGGTTTTACCTGCGTTCTACTCACTGTCGTGGTGAAATGTTTGGCAGAGAATAACTTATGAGCTGTGTTGCACACAAAACCATTTTTTCTTTTTTAGTGTATGATAACCAACTGCATATGTGCTTTGGTTTACATGTGAATACGTGATAATTGTATGTGTGCGTTTGTTCGTTTGTTGTTTTGGCCCCGAATATAGACGCCATATTTGCGTAAGGTGATTTGGCCCCAAATGCACGCCATAACGCGCAGCTGTGACTGATCCACTTTTCGTTTTGAGTGTGTGCAAGCACATCTATATCAGCTAATGGAAATCAGGTAAAAAAAAGGGGTTTGCTGTGCATGTTTTTTAAGATTTTCTGCATTCTATTTTATCTTCAGCGTAGTATTAGCGACGAGACAACGGCTAGTGAAGTTTTAGGACTTGACCCTCAGTTTAAGTAGCTAATATGTAAATTGTTTTCTACATTCTTCAAATGAAACACTTCACCTAGTTTTAAATACAGTTCATACAGCAATGCTTCCTGCATTCTGTCACCCCTCCAGTGGATCCTGCCATGTGAATGTCTTTTTTTGTGACAGGGAGCATTCCTCAAACATCCCTCTTCCTGGGTAGTATAAAGTGTGCAGTCATTTTGAAGCAGATGCACAGATCGAGTACAGGGCCAGACACACACTTTACTTCAGCCTCCAAACATCAAGGAACTGTTTGGAAAAGAACATCTGGAACTACTGTCAAAGTCTGGATCATGCTGAAACTCTTTCTCCGTTTCTTAAATGTTTAAGTCAGATAATGAGTGCTCTCAAACCAGAGATTACACAAGCCCTACGGAATATTAGATTCTTTAACAGATTTGCTTTCTTATTTTGCTTTTTTTCTTGTTTGTTATCTAAAGTATTGTAAAACTATTTAAATTAGAGAAGTTCTTTAAATTAATCTGACCAGGACAGTTCAGTATTGTGGATTCATTTTTGTTATGATAAATTCTTACAGGCTAAATTTACAGCTTTAAATCTAGTAGAATGTCTCCCCCTGCTGTTTGAGCAGCTATATAGATATATATTTATTTATATTTCTTTTTTGTTTTTTTCCAAATAAATTATGCAGACCAGCATTACACATAGAGCTAAGTTATTTCAATTGTTTTCATTGAAATATGCATAAAGCAGACATACACACATTAAAAGCAACATATAACTTCTGTTCTGGTGTATAGTAAATATATATTTAAAAAATATTTCAACACTTTCAGTTGTCATACATTCTGATATGTGTTTGTGTGTTGTTGGTTATTTCTGTGCTTTTTGTTTATTTGTTTTAGGAGGCCAGAGTCACCTCTCTACTTCCATACGAACATACTTATGCAGCCATAACAGAGTACAGCCTATAATAGGTAAGAAGAGGTCATGTGCTACTGGTGCATTGACTCCATAGCTGTGTTTATTCTGTTACCCATAAAATGTCTTTGATATCTTTGATAGTTGTGTCTGTGTTCTAGGCCTTGGCTCTGTTATTGAGTTGTGCACAGATGCTTAACCTCTTGTGTAGTCTGTGTTCTCAAAATTAGCAAGATGGATATCACAACCCACATTATGGGCAGCCTTAACAGATACAGCTATATTGAAAGCCACATGCAGAAAAAAGATTAAACAGGCAATAATGTAAAATAATGTAAACATGTTCTTGTTGCCTAACTGGTAAACATTTCTTCTCTGTAATATTATACCATTGAGTATAACATTGAAATCACAGTGAGTTGAAGTGAATAACATTGATTATCTCATTATCTAAGTACAAGGGCACCTGTCAAATGGACAATGTATTCCTGGTGAACAGTGGTTAATACTGACCAAAAATGGTCAAACAAAGTACACCTGGTGAACTGGTATCAGGGTCATGTGAGCCTAAGGCTCATAAATGTGTGTGAGGACCAAATGCTAGCCCATCTGGTTTAGTTTCACAGAAGAGCTACTGTAGTGCAAAAAGTTAATGCTGGCTAGAAGGCTGTCAGAGCACACAGTGCAGCACACTTGGAGCTGTTTTAGCTGCATGAGGTGGACCTACACAATATCAGGCAGGTGGTTTTAATGCTGCAGCTGATTGGTGTATATTTTAAGCTAAAATATGCTTTTAAAACAACCTACAACTTACAAGTATAAATTGCTGTCTCATCAATAAGATCCTTTTTATTATTTTGCAAAATAGAAGTCTCGTCATGTGTACGGTTTGAAAGCTGAGGCAGATCTGACTTCTCTAGCTTGGCATCTGATGGAGCTGGCAAAAGCTTTAGAAAAGAATGAGGGAACAGGAATGGTACAGGTAATGCATGGAGGTGTATTTGGACAAAAAATACTTTTTTTTAGATATAGAGTAAAATCAAGTTGTCTTGCTTCTGCTTATTTCAGGATTATTGTTTTTTTTTTTGTTAAGGTGCTTCATTTGGATGAAGCCATCTACAATGAGATAATCTCACAGCCTGTTCTGGATGGTCTGTTTTTGCTTAAAATCAGTAATTCTCAGTTTTAGTACTGTGGTCTCTAGCTCTGCCTTTCTTCTTTCTTTTTTTTTTACCTTTTTCATCCTTTCTATTCTTGTCTTTTTTGTTGTTGCCAACAGCATCTTTATTTCTTATCTTTTTTTCTTCTTTTTCTTTACCACTCCTCTCAGTTCTTGCTCAGGTGAATGAGATGTGTCATCCTGTCTAATGGTAAAAATGCATGTTGTATTGACACATTATAATATAATGTTTAATCTTTCTGTATTAAAGCTAATCATTACAGTGCTCCAAGTCCTGCTGTTAAAAAGTCTGCTACAGTACTTAGTTCAACCTGGGATTCATCGTACTTTGCTCCTTCATTCATTGCAATGTTGAGTGCCTGAAAAAATTCTCCATGCAGACGGAAACACTGCAGTACAAAGTTTAGCTAGACCCACAATCCAGGCCAGAACACCAGGACCAGCAGCATGCAATTTTCCTTCACACTTCCAAAGTTCCCCCAGAGCCAAGAGCCCATCCAGAACCGTCAGGTTAAGTGTTTTCCAAGCCCCAGGTAAAAAAATATTTTAATCATACGGATTGGTCAAAGGATGGGAGCACAGTCATTGACTTACACCTGTCTAACACAGCACAAACTGCCAAACGCAAACAGGTAGAGCAGTATCAGAATAGTTCTCAGACTTTGACCACTACCCAGAAAACATACCAAGAAAACATCAGTTGTCAGGAGATAAAAAATATCTTGAAGCTGATGAGAAATGAAGGAGCAACTGGAACTTCGACTTCAGATATTTTTCGGGATCAGGAATCGTGCCAAGATGATGCTAGCATTCAGAAGTCATTCATGACATGCACAGCTTGGCTGCTAAACAGGAGCAATGGTAGTAATTTTCTTATGTAATATATATGTGGTCTTGCAGTCCATCTATGATTTCTGCCTGATGTTTATTTTTAAGTCAATTCTTTGCATATTTTGCAGTTGGACAAGAGGAACAACAGCTGAAGCCTTTCACTCCTAAAGGCACTTTCTGTGAACTTCGTGATCATCCACAAACATGTACTGTCTGTTCTGCAGAATCTCCAGAAAGTTACAGTGGGGGACAGCATCTGTTTGGTAAGTTCCAAATGTTTGGAAAAAAAGGAAATCTGAGTTAAATCTAAAAACTGACTGTTTACTTGCTGCCTAATATCCCATGCCCCTGGCAGGTGCCATTGTAATTAAATAACTAGATAGGCAGTGTTATTCACTTCATCTGTCAGCGGTCATAATATTATGTTAGGTTGGTGTATAGTGCACAGTAGTGCCACTGCAGCCATATTTATTCAAGAAAAACATTGGGCCATAAAATAAGATGACCATTATTTTGACGGAATGAAGGACTAGGACAGAGAATTTTAGGAATCCCATGCCCCACAGTGTACAAAATAAAATAACAAGAAACCATATAAATAGACTATTCTTGGTTATTTCATACCCATTACAACTTGCCTTGTTGTGAATTTAACACTTATGATATGGCTTTACCAATCATTCTGTGTGCAATTTAGATCAGTTGTTTATTCTCTGACTACTTTGTTACTTTTTTGACTGGACAAGGCTATATTAAACTAACGATTGTATTTATAAGACTGAAACCAATGTCCAGTTTCATTTAAAAAACAATATATGAAAATAATTTTATGTCTTAAGAATGCAAATGTCTGTCTTAATTTCTATTCTCTTGCAGTAGTATAATGTAAAGGGTAATGTTTTTGTAAACCATAGTTGCTATGGTGAATGCCCTCCAGAATTACATGTTTAGTTGCGGTCTGTCAGGCCTAAAGGGTGTTATCAAGTGCGAGAGTGTAGATGGAGATCCACCCCCATGCTGTTACCTGTGCAGGCTATGTTCTGTAAAGGTCTTGAAGAGTGACATCATCCACCACTTGACCAGCTCTCAGCACCAGTTCAACTACATTGTGAGTGCAGTTCTGATGTTTTCAGGTTTATGAGGAATCACAGTAAAATAAAAAACAACTTTTCTTCTGTCCTCGCCTCATTTTCTGTACTCAGTTCAATATTCTTATAAGTGAAAGGAGTAGAGCTGGAAGAGAAAGAAGAGGTATTACGTGTGTGTTTGAAAAGACCTAGCATTTGTGTAACCAAGCATCACATGCAAAAAAAAGTTCAAAGTTTTTTGTGAGGAATGAGGTGGGCCTGAGTGAATGTCAAGCCTGCAGTCTGCAGCCATGCAACTAGATCAAGAAGAAAGCAGGGGACAAATGAAGTTAAGGCTTGGAGTATTAGGCTTCTTGTTGTGTCTATGGGCTGGTTTCCCATGCATGGATAAAACATAATCTTGGACCACAAAGTGATGATTGTGATTTATCTTTCTTTTTCATCTAGACTAAAGTCTGTGGATAATGGCCCTATGTCTTTAGATGTTAGCATGCCTTTTAAGAAGGCTGTTAGGACGTGAACTGTTATTATGATATAAGGTTCTATGAATTTGCATGTGTCAATGAGACAACATATATAAATATCAGTAGTTTTTAATTATTATAATCCACTTTCAGCATTTTGTGTTAAGCAGTTTTTAAAGCCTGTTAATGATGCACTGTTCCTTAGGTGACAAGGTTATCAGCATGTCTCTTTAGTGAGGTACTGGAAAGAGATTTTCACTGGTGTAAGTTTTTCACAAAATTCAGAGGCCCATAATATGAAGCTCCTGAAGATGGAAGAATTCTGCCCTTTTATTTTACTGTTGTTTTTCCCACTAAAATCACCAGTCTCTCTCTTGCACTCAAGGTATTAAGATGCTAAATTGTGGTTCTGATGATGAAATTAAACCATGGAAAGGTCCTCTACTTGAAGGACTGTCGGGGAACAGCATGATTTCAGGTGGTTGAAGTTTGAGTTAGACTTTTCCATGTCCCTGTCATTGTTTGATTGAAAGATATGTTTGTCTCTTAAGGTCACAACATAGTGAAACCGCTAAAACAGTCCAAAGGGATCACCTTAGACCACAGTAACAGTGAAAATCAGCTTAAGCCTATTGAAAAGGTTCCTCTCACCCATTCTAGGCCAAGGAAGAAAGCAAAGAAAAAAAACACACAAGGAACCTGTGTTTAAGGTAAGCCCGTCACTGAGGGCAGGGCTTGTTGTTGTGGATAGAATGTCCCTTGTAACAACAACTGTGGCTCCTGAAATTGAATCCCAGAGCCCTGAAACCATTTATGATATCAATGATACATTTCCAGACGACTACATCACCTCAGGTAACCACACACTCACTCCTGCACGTGCACACATAGAGCATAACCCAGAAACATTCCAGAACAAAGCACTGTACTCTAGTGAGCATTTGCCACCCGAGGGAAACATACAATCACTGGTATACCCTGATCAATCATAAGGTATGAGCGCACATGAGTATATGAACATAAATAGACTTCCAAAGTACTCAAATGTTTCCTTCTAGCAGTTTGAACAGCAGTCAGCTGCCTGGTGTCTTATGGACGTGTGGCCTGTAATTCTTTTGTAGATAAAGTCTCTGGTTTTAGCACTTCTAATAACTGCCCAGCAGAGGGGCTGTCATCAACTCATAATGGTAATGACTGGATTGTGGAGCGACAGCCAGTCAGAAATAATGCATGTGTTTGGGTGATGGAGAGATTCAGTTTACACAACAAGCTAATAACTGGCCTGAAAATAATCCCATGTTCATTCAGTCAGAACTGACCCAAGTGATGGTAAAGCAAGTATCTCAGCAGATATTTTGAGACAAAAAAGACAAATATAAGAAATATAGAAATATATATAAGAAAAAATAAGAAAAGCTATGTGTAAAAAGTGTAAAGATGTAGTAGTAGCAGCAGTCCACAGAGTAATGATTAAATAAATTGTTGTGGAATGAAAAAACAACACAGAGTAATGGTACATATTGGGATGTAGCACAAATAAGTGATTGTGAGTATTATAGTAATTATTATAGTGTGTGTGTGTATACAATGGAGGAAATAATTATTCGACCCCTCGCTGATTTTGTAAGTTTGTCCAATGACAAAGAAATGAAAAGTCTCAGAACAGTATCATTTTAATGGTATGTTTTTTTAACAGTGACAGATAGCATATCAAAAGGAAAATTTAAAAAATAACTTTAAATAAAAGATAGAAACTAATTTGCATTTCATTGAGTGAAATAAGTTTTTAAACCCCTTCCAACCATTAAGAGTTCTGGCTCCCACAGAGTGGTTAGACACTCCTACTCAAATAGTCACAATCATTAAGGACATCTGTCTTAACTAGTCACCTGTATAAAAGACACCTGTCTTAACTAGTCACCTCTATAAAAGACAGCTGTCTTAACTAGTCACCTCTATAAAAGACACCTGTCCACAGAATCAATCTGTCAAGCAGACTCCAAACTCTCCAACATGGGAAAGACCAAAGAGCTGTCCAAGGATGTCAGAGACAAAATTGTAGACC